>JASVEL010001867.1:0-287052 GCA_032618575.1 Nicotiana noctiflora
CTTTGACTTCGGCCCCTATATTGATGTTGCCTACAGGTTCGGGGTCCTATACAGTATATTATGATGCCTCACGAGTTAGACTTGGTGCAGTATTGATGCAGGACGGTAGGGTGATTGCCTACGCGTCCAGACAGTTGAAGATACATGAGAAGAACTATCATATTCATGATTTGGAGCTAGCTGTCATTGTTCACGCCTTGAAGATTTGGCGTCATTACTTGTATGGGGTTCCTTGTGAGATCTACATAGATCACCGGAGCTTGCAGCACTTGCTTAAGCAGAAGGACCTGAATATGCGTCAGAGGAGATGGTTGGAACTACTGAAGGACTATGATATTACTATTCTCTATCATCCGGGCAAGGCTAATGTGGTTGCCGATGCCTTGAGTCGTCGGGCAGAGAGTTTGGGGAGTTTGGCGTATCTACCAGCTTTAGAGAGGCCTATGGCGATGGATGTTCAGGCTTTAGCCAGGCAGTTTGTTAGACTAGATCTTTCGGAGCCCAGCCAGATTTTGGCTTGTGTGGTTTCTCGGTCTTCTTTATTTGACAGCATCAGGGAGCGTTAGTTCGACGACCCTCATTTGCTTGTCCTTCAAGATAGAGTTCGGCGTGGTGATGCTAGAGATGTTACCATTGGGGATGAGGGAGTTATGAGGATGTAGGGGCATATATGTGTGCCCAATGTAGATGATCTTCGAGAGCTGATTCTAGCAGAGGCCTATAGCTCGCGGTATTCCATCCATCCAGGTGCCGCGAAGATGTATCAGGACTTGAGACAGCATTACTGGTGGAGGCGGATATAGAGGGATTTAGTTGATTATGTTTCTAGATGCCTCAACCGCCAGCAGGTGAAGTATGAGCATCAGCGTCCGGGTGGATTGATGCAGCAGATTGAGATTCTAGAGTGGAAATGGAAGCACATCACCATGGACTTTGTATCTGTGCTTCCACAGACTGTTCGAAAGTTTGATTCCATTTGGGTTATTGTGGATTGGCTGACCAAGTCCGCCCATTTCATACCGGTGAGCACTACTTATTCATCGGAGTGACTGGCGGAGATCTATATCAGGGAGATAGGTTGGCTGCATGGTATTCCAGTTTCCATCATTTTAGATAGAGGCACTCAGTTCACTTCACGGTTCTGGAGAGCCGTACAGCAGGAGTTAGGTACTCGGGTGGAGCTGAGCACAGCGTTTCATCCCCAGACTGATGGTCAGTCCGAGCGCACTATTCGGATTTTGGAGGATATGCTCCGTGCGTGCGTGATTGAGTTTGGAGGTTCATGGGATCACTTCTTGCCCACTGGCGGAGTTTGCTTATAACAACAGCTACCAGTCCATTATTCAGATGGCACCGTATGAGGCCTTATATGGTAGGAGGTGCAGGTCTCCGTGGGTTGGTTCGAGCCGGGCGAGGCCAGACTGCTAGGTACCGATATGGTTCGGGATGCAATGGACAAGGTCAAGGTGATTCAGGATAGACTTCGTGCAGCCCAGTCTAGACAGAAGAGTTATGCGGACAAGAAGGTCCGCGATATGGCTTTTATGGTTGGCGAGCGGGTTCTACTTCGAGTCTCGCCCATGAAAGGCGTTATGAGGTTTGGGAAGAAAGGGAAGCTGAGTCCTAGATTTATTGACACTTTTGAGATTTTGAGGCATGTTGGAGAGGTTGCTTATGAAATGGCCTTACCTCCCAGCCTAGCCGGAGTCCACCCCGTATTTCATGTCTCTATGCTCCGGAGATACCATGGAGACCCGTCGCATGTGTTAGATTTCACTTCTGTTCAGCTAGACGAGGATCTGTCTTATGTTGAGGAGCAGTAGCCATTCTAGACAGGCAAGTCAGGAAGCTAAGGTCAAAGAACATCGCTTCAGTAAAGGTTCAGTGGTGGGGTCAACCGGTCGAGGAGATGACTTGGGAAACCGAGTAGGATATGCGCAGCCAGTACCCTCATCTCTTCACCACTCCAGGTATGTTTTATATCCTCGTTCGAGGACGAACGAATCTTTTAAGTGTGGGAAGATGTAATGACCCGGCCGGTCATTTTAGAAAATTATGCCCCGATCCCCAATTTAACTGTTCCCCTAAGTTCATTTCTGCTATTATGGTTTGTCGGGAGGGTCGGTTTTGGAATTCGGAGTGTTTTGGGACACTTAGTCCCTAAATAGAAGCTTTATAGTTGAAAAATGGCCCGTAGTCGGAACAATGTTAAGACTACCTCGAAACGGAAATTCGATGGTTCCATTAGCTCCGTTAGGTGATTTTGGGGTTGGGAGCGCGTTCGAAATGTATTTTGGAGGTCCGTAGCTCCATTAGGCTTCAAATGCCGAAGTTTGAAATTTTGGCGAATCCGAATGATAGGTGAGATTTTGACCCGAGGGTCGGAATGGAGTTCCGACAATTTATGTAGCTTCGTTATGTGATTTTGGTTATGTCCGCAAATTTTTAGGTCATTCGGACGTCATTTGGTCGGGTTTTTTATTGAATGTTGATTTCGGAAGTTTTGAAGAAACTTAGGCTTGAATCCGTGGGAAAATGGTGATTTTGATGTTTAGGATGGTGTTTTTATGATTGGAACAAGTTCGTATCGTGTTTTGGAGTATGTTGGTGGCTTTCGTTAGGGTCCCGGGGGCCTCTGGATGAATTCGGACCATCAAACGGACATTTGGAACATTGAAAAATCTGCAAAAAATGCAACAACAGTGCAGCAGGGCATTGGCCTTCGCATTCGCGAGGCCTAGGCCACGTTCGCAAAGGCCTGGGATTGATGACCATCGCGTTTGCGAGGCCATGGACGCATTCGCGTAAGTCTGGGTTGATGGTCATCGTGTTCGCGATGAGGGACACCGCGTTCGCGTAGGTTGTTTCGGAAGGCATCGGGTTCACGATGGTGAGGCCGTGTTCGCGTAGGTTCGAACCTTGGAGGCGGGGATTTTCTTCAACGCGGACACGTGAGGCGTGTCGCGTTTGCGAAGGTCATTTTTGGTAAAGCATCATGGACGCGTGGGGTATGGACGCGAACGCGTAGAGAAATGGGGTCTGGCAGTGAGTTTAAGTTCAGAACATAACAGTCGCGACTCCTATACACAAAAATGCCATTTTTGAGCTCCAAGAGAGGAAATTGAAGGGGAAACGATGGGATATCATCTAGAAATCATCGGGGGTAACTTTCTTGACCTTAATTCGTTAGTTTATCATGAAATCCGTGATTATTTCACTGAAAAGGGAAGATTAAAGGTGGGTTTGAGCCCTAGGCCTAAATTTTAGGAAATCTTTAATTTGAATGGGCAAACAGAGTCCGATTTCGATAAATTTTATATGCACGGACTCGTGTTGAGATAAGGAACCCGAATATATAACTTTCGTAATTTTTCAAGAAGTGTACCGAAAGTCGGGTTTTGGCAACTTGTGGGTTTTCGTGTATTTTGAATTGTTTTGGTTGGGTAATGCCCAATTGGCATATTTTTATGAGATTCTATTGATTTTTATAGATACTACACCTGTGGAGGCCGACATTCGCGGCAAGAGAGTTGTCTCTTAGCAGTTTTGTACCGGAGTCGAGGTAAGTGGCTTGTTTAACCTCGTGTGGGGGAACTTTCACCCCTAGGATATTAGGGGATAGTTTAAATGCCGTGTACGTGAGGTGACGGGCCGGTACAAGCGCTGGTTGTTGTAACACATACTTTACTTGAATTGTCCGATTAGTGATATTCTTGCTCTTAGCTGATTAAATCGTAACTTTTACCCGGTATTAGTTAGAAAATCATGATTAGCTAGGATTTAACTGTCTAATTGCCTAATTGTCTTACTTGAACTTCTTGAAAATTGTTGGCACTAGTTTCGGTGAAGTTGTAGTTAAGCATATTATATTCTCTCTATGTGTTTCTTTATTTGTTGTATTGGTGGACTGTGGGTTTGATTCCCGGAGATCCAGGGCTTTGGGTTCGATTCCCAGAGACTCGTAGTGATATTGTTTGTGGACTGCGGGTTCGATTCCCGGAGATCCGGAGTTATTGATACATTATTGAGATATGGACTGCGGGTTCGATTCCGGGAGATCCTGAGTTATTGATACGTTATTGAGATATGGACTGCGGGTTCGATTCCCGGAGATCCTGAGTTATTGATACATTATTAAGATACGGACTGCGAGTTCGATTCCCGGAGACCCAGAGATACTGTTATCGGGACTGCAGGTTAAATTCCCGTAGCTCCTGGATTATTGATTATAGAATGGGACTGTGGGTTCAATTCCCACAGGTCCTGGACTTGTTAATTAAGTTTTGTCACTTGTTGTTAGCTTAATTGTAGACGGTTGCAGTAACCACTTTATTGTTGTTATTTCAGAATTATTATTATTTAAAACTGCTTATCATTTTGTTATTGTTTCTCTCAGTAGGGCCCTGACCTTCCTCGTCACTACTCCATCGAGGTTAGGCTTGGCACTTACTGAGTACCGCCGTGGTGTACTCATGCTACTCTTCTGCACACTTTTGTTGTGCAGATCCAGGTACATCAGGACAGGCCCATACTAGGTGATATCAGCAGCACATTTGGAGACCTCGAGGTATGATCTGCTACATCCGTGGATCCAGAGGCCCTCCTTCTATTCTGATAGTTCTAGTAGATGTTTTTCCTTCATTTTGTTGTTTTAGATACTCTTTTCACATAGAGCCACAGTTGTATTTCTTTTAGTCTGTGTTACCCGTAGGATTCTGAGTCTTGGTGGTATTTTTATACAGCGTGTTGACGAGTGTATGTGCCAAGCGACACGGAGTACATTCTTAATTCTATCGTTTTTCTATTATTTCTTGTTTATAGTTCATAACTTGTATATTCCGCAATGTGTTTGGCTTACCTAGTCGCGGGGGACTGGGTGCTGTCATGACAAGTTCACGATTGGTGAACTAGGGTCGTGACAAAACTTCAACATGAGAGGGAGCTTTTCTATTTTCTTGCTCCTGCGGAAAAATAATAATTATTATCATTAAATGAAAAAAATATGTGAATATAGTTCCTTTAAATTCTAAAAATATTATTACAGCGTACATACCATTTCGTGTCTAAGTTTTTCATAATATTTGATCCCAATATATGGAGGCAAGGAACATTTCGATCTATTTGTCTTGTTTTGTGTGCTCTTCTTCTAAATGAAAATTAAAAATAATTAAGAACATTAGTTACTAAAGAAAAGGCAGTGATAAAAGAGAGCTTAATATGCCCTTGGATTAACTCATAAAAACAAGCAAATCGAATATGAAATACAAAGACAATAAAAGTATCGTGCTCTTATATACGAAAATGTTAGTGATAAAAAAAAGAGCTGAATTTTATTTGAAATACAAACCATGGATCACAAAAATAATAATTCAAAGTAAAACAGTTTCAGTTATCTCAAACACGCCCATAATTAATTTTCCTAAATAAACTTGAGATCCTCAAAATATGAAAGACATAATAATAAAAAGGCAGAAATAACTTAATTTACAATTTAAATGCCTGAAAGTCGGCATCACTCCAAAGATGGACCAAATATTTCCATTCATCTGCGGCAACAAGTTTAGGCTTGTTCACAGGCGAAGTTGGTAATTTTCTTTTGAATCAAAATACTTCTTCTTCAACTTGTACCTATAGTCTCTATAGAGGTCATTTATTTTGCTAAAACTTGCGCTTTTTCTTCCCTCGGGCATATCAAAAATAAACTTTTCCTATATAAAATAAAATATAATCAAAGTTTATATTCATATATTCTAGTAATTATTAAACCATAAGAAATTATAAAATATTATAAATTATTAGTTTGTTAGTTTTTCATACCAAGATAATTTCCCACATATGGTCAATCTTATCTTGCTCAATCTCTTTCCAACCATTTACCTTGAAAGGGTAACAAGTTCGGCTTCTAAGTGTTTGTCCCAAACACCAAATTAATTTGCTTGCATTCTCATTGATAGCTTGTTGATCTTCATCAAATTTCATCGGTAACTTTGGTCCCTCATGTAAGTTACTTATTTCTACACACCGTGTAGGACCTCTAATTTTTCTTTTCACAGTGTTGGAACCTACTAAGGTTAAATAAATAACATCAAGTAAAAATACCAATAGAAGTAATTAAGATCAATAAAAATATTGAGTAACTGCTGAATTTGCTGGTTCATGTGCTCCTACAACTGATTTTGTCACCTCTTCAGACTCATTACCCTAGAACTAATTTCTCCAAGAGACGTACTAATAAAAATATCATTTTTCAGCAGTGTATAAATCTCAGTATGCTTTTCTTTATGCATTCTATAACAAACAAGCATGTTTTTAATATCTTCATCGTCATGACATTCAACTAGCCCATCATAATCACTAATAATTCTATCACAAATAAAAAACCTTGTCTCCCTCACAAATATTGAAGTTACAATAGTCTTTTAAGTTATCCAATATGTAACGACCTAACCGGTTGTTTTGGGTATTAGCGCTTCGTTCAGAAGTCGGAGGCCATGAACAACTTTATTTCAGGTATTATGACTTGTGCAAGTAGTCAGAATTTGAATTCGGAAAATTCAGAGTTGATCTGGGAAGAGAATCCTCATTTCGGAAGATTTAAGTTGAGAGAATGAACTAGGATTGGAATTTTTAGTAAACGACCTCGGAATCGGGATCGGGAAGTTTCAATAGGTTTGTATGATGATTTCGTACTTGGGCGTATGCCCGGATCGGGTTTTGGATAACCCGGGAGCATTTTGGCACCTAATGTGGAAGTTAGCAATTTAGAAGAAATTTCATAAGTTTGGCTTTAAGTGTATTTCAGTGTTATCGATGTATGTTTGGGATTCCGAGACTGGGAGTGGCTCTGTATGGTGATTCTGGAGTTGGGAGCGCGATCGGAAGCGAATTCGGAGGTCCGTAGGTTGTATTGAAGCCATTTGGCTAAAGTTAGAAATTTGAAGGCTTTTGAAGAGTTTGATCGGGGGATTGACTTTTTGATATCGAGATCAAAATCAAATTTCGGAAGTTACAACAGGTCCGTAATGTCGAATATGACTTGTGTGCACAATTTGAGGTCAATCAGACGTGTTTTGATAGGTCTAAACATCAAAAATAGATGTTTGAAATTTTAAAGTTCATAAACTTAAATTTGGGGTGTAATTTGTGATTTTAGCGTTGTTTGATGTGATTTGAAGACTCGAGCAAGTCCGTAATGTGTTTTGGGATTGGTTGGTACGTTTGGTTGGGGTCTCGGGGGCCTCGGGTAGATTCCGGATGGTTAATGGATTAATTTTTGCCTTGAGAGGGTGGCTGCTTTGCTGGTATTTTTGCAGCAGAGATTTACTCTATGCGATCGCATGAGAGGAGATGCGATCGCATACAACATTGGTTGAGGGGCTGGAAATTTTGCCTATGCGATCGCAATAGGCAGGCCGCAATCGCAAAACAGAAACTCATTGGCCTATACGATTGCATGTCTTTAGTATGCGAACGCGATGAGGATTTTTGGGAGGCAGCAAATTTGCCCTATGCGATCGCAGGGCTGTGGTTGCGATCGCATAGAAGGGTCGCCTGGGCAGTGTTGTTTTTAATTGGATTTTGGTTCATTTCACCTAATTTTTATTCCATGGGAGCGATCTTAGAGCAACTTTTGAGCGTCATTTTCACCATCAAGCGTGAGGTAAGTGATTTCTACTGGTTTTGCGTTAAATACAAGCTTATACATGGAATTAATCATAGAATATAGAGTAAATATTAGGGTTTTGGTTGAAAACCTTGAAAATTGTAATCTTAAATTTTAGCCGCGAATTTGAGCCTGGAATTAGGAGAAAATTATATATTTGAGTTTCTAAGGTTATGGGTAACCTTTATCTTCGAGAAATTTGGAATTCCGAGCACGTAGACCTGAGGGCATTTTGGTCATTTCACTAAGCAAAGTTGGGAATTGGTATAATCGGAATTGGTAACAAGTATTTGAGTATATTCTCATTAGTTTGTCATTAAATGGCTAGTTGTGGTGCAATGTGCGTTGCTTCAAGCCTTCTGAAGAATATAGAATGCTGGTTGCGAGTCTTTGGAGCGAGGTGAGTCTCCTTTCTAATTCTGTGAGGGTAACCTACCCCATAGGTGAGTAAAGTGATTATGTGCTCCTATTTGTAGGGGCTACACACGCACGAGGTGACAAGAATCCGTGTGTAGCTACTATTATGCTATTGTCCCGGTAGTTTAGGACTCGAAAGCATGTTATACTTGGATTACTGTGAACTCATTGATAGTTTGAACTATTTAGATCACCTTTAATTGGTAAAAGAATTGAAAAAGAGATTTAATATAATTACCTTGAAATGTTAAAAATAGAAAGTGTTTATTTGGAGGGTTATCCTCGACGAGCTCTTAATTTCCTACTTGAGCATGCCTTTTATGTGTGCCTGCGTTGCATAGATGATTTGCGAGCAGGATATGAGTTTAATTATGAAACGGGACAAACGCCTCGGTGATAATAGATGCATCTATGGTTCGTGCCGCTCGACCCATGGCAGTGCACAATTTACTTTCTGTTGGAGCGGGCCGTCGACCTCGACGTGATTTGTGCATGTTTATTTGTTATTTAACAACTGCAAAAATATGGGATTGGCCCAATGTGGCTTGATATAAACTGATAAGGTAATAAATGAAAGACTTTAAAAGCCCTTGATTCATTGTTGAAGGTGCTTACCTGTATTTTGGGCTTCACAATTTGAACTTTTATACAAATCCTCAGTTTTCCTCACATTTATAGAATATTGATAATTGACCTCTAGTGAGTGTCGAAATAGGCTATCTCGTCTCTACCACTTCGGGATTAGGTGAGATACTCACTAAGTACACGTTGATTACGTACTCATACTACACTTTTGTGCATTTTTGTTGCAAAGGTACATGTACACTTCTAGTAGCCTACTGGTGTAGAAGCATGGATAACTCTGGGACTGGGTGAGCTGCAATTTGCGAGACGACCCACAGCTAGTGTAGTTCCTTTCTGTACTTTAATTATATATCTCTTGTCCATTGTATTCTAGACAAAGGTTATATTATATTTCACTTATCAGTAGTCACTCATGCACTTGTGACACCGAGTTTCTAGGATTATGATTTAAATTTGAATTCTATTAGTGAACTTTTATTTATAAAAATGGAAGGAAAAACCTTAGATTTTCAAAAGTATTAAAAGAGGAAGTGATTGGTAATTTAGTTGGCTGGCCTGACGGCGGTGTCCGGCGCCATCACAACTAGTAGTAAATTTGGGCCGTGACAACATGGTATCAGAGCACTAGGTTCCCGTCGGTCTCACGATTCATGAGTAAGTCTAGTAGAGTCTCACAGATCGGTACGGAGACGCCTATACTTATCCTTGGGAGGCTGCAGAATTGTTAAGAGTACTTCCCTTCTTGATTTCATTATCGTGCGATTTGATTTCTTGTAGGCTTATGCCTTTGATTTCTTTCCACTCAGTCTTACGCAACGCGAGCGCTTGTCATAAATTGAGAATTTGAAGAATTGAAATGACACTACAAATGTGGTGCGGGATGATTTTCCCGATATAATTGATTGGACTATTATGGTCGCTTTGTGGAAGGGCATTCTATTATTCAGCCCAGTAACAGAAATTTTGAGAGCCTTGAGACTAGGCACATATTGCCATGATGCTTACGAGTTTTTATTACGCGATGTTGTAACGGTAGGATGTTTGCCCAAGTGTCGGGGTAGTGAATAAATTGAAGGGAAGTTTACTTAGTGTGTAATCAACGGGATTCAGTATCTTATTCCCGACTAGGGAAGTCAATCAAACCAAGGATGGTCAGATATGGACTTGTGGAAGTAATGAAATATGGTGATTGCAAGCGTGAAGGAATTATCTCTTCTATTGCGGTGCTGTTGTCCTAACTGGACGTAATAAGTCTATCGGTGTTATGATCTTCTATGATCAGGCCTTGGGGCAATATATTGTGAAATGGCATTGGAAATGCAACTATCAGATATCGCGAGATGTGGTGGTTCCGGACTGAATTAGTACTGCAAAATGTTGTGATTCGATAAGAACGACCTTCGGAAGGGGTTGCGACTTGTACCAAATTGTGGATCAATTTCTATGAAGATGAATTTTATTAAGACAACAACGGAGCAGTAAGAGATGAAAAAGATATGTGAAGGGTGACCAATGGTGTTTTAAACATCTAAACAGTCTGGCAGAGGAAGCACAGGCCGAGTAGTTGATTGAAGAAGTGAGTTTGCCAAAAGTGGGAGAGCAGCAGAGCTCCATAGGGGCTTGGGAATGAGAGAACTATGCAACATAGGGCAGTCTGGAACAACTTGAGAATATCGGTGCCTGGGTATTGGCAATTTCAGATCTTGTTTGAAGTGGGGATTTCAGTGACGGGCATTGGAAGTTGGTAGATTAATTCGAAGCATAGTGTTAGCATGACCTTGAAGCGAAAGGATGTTGTCGCACATTTAATGGATGACCACGAGGGGTTAATGCACTCGTGTAGCTGGAGAGTGAGCTCGAACTCAAGATGGATTATTGATGTTGTAGTGATAGTACCCCATGCATCAGCGTTGGAAGATGCTGGGGAGTGATTTCGACAGGTGGGGTGTTCCTATGAGCAGGGTGGCAGTCGCGTGGTTGGCGAGTGTGACGACCCGACCCGTCGTCTCAGGTGTAGCCGCCCCGTGTTTCCCACATTATGTTGCATTATGTTTCATTATCAGTTTTGGGTGCGTTAGAATTAAATTGGAGTAATTTTTTTAAGAAATGAGAAACTTAGTCTCTTTTAAGAAGACTTAAGTTGGAAAAGTCAACCGGATGTTGACTTATGCGTAAGAGTACTCAGAATCCAATTCTGATGATTCGGTTAGCTCCGGATGATGAAATGTGACTTAGGAACGCAATCAAAAGTAATTTTGGATGTCCAGTGAAGAAGTTAGCATATTTTGGCGAAGTTAGTATTTTGGCGAATTCCGGTTGATAGGTGATATTTTGATCCGGGGGTCGAAATGGAATTCTGAGAGTTGTAGTAGCTTCGTTAGGTGATTTTGGACTTGTCCGCAAAATTTTAGGTCATTCAGACGTCATTTGGTTGGGTTTCCGATTGAATGTGAATTTTGAAAGTTAAAGTTAAACATAAGATTGAATTTGTTGAAAACGGACAATTTTGATGTTAAAGATAGAGTTTTGATGATTGGAACAAGTTTGAATAAGGTTATAGGACATGTTGGTACTTTTGATTGAGGTCCGGGGGGCCTCGGGTGAGTTTCGGGGTGGTTTCGGACCATTTCTAAGCCATTTTTAACTGCTGGTTTTTGGCTACAGCAGTGCTCTATGCGATTGCAGGGATTTGGTCGCGATCGCGGTGAGTAAAATCTGAGAAAAACCTTACTGAATCGCGGTGAGTAAAATCTGAGAAAAACCTTACTAAAATCTGAGAAAAACCTTACTGTCAGTGTGGAGTTGTGTGCAAAAAGTTATGACCATTATACTGAAGTCTGTCCGGAAGAACCGGAATTTATGCACCGCGATCGCGAAGTCCTTCCCGCGATCGTGAAGAGTAATTTTTGGTCCAGAAATTTGTTCTCCGCGATCGTGAAGCATTTCCCCTGATCGCGATGAACAAAATGCATGGGCAGAACGTTTTAAAACATTCCAGTCGCGAAAATAACCCATTTTTCCACCATTTTTGGTCACTCTTGAGAGCTTTTGGATGGGAAATGAAGGGGTTTCGACTGGGAATCATTGGAGGTAAGTTTTATGAGTTAATTACATGTTTTTATACAAGAATAATCCATGGAATTCATGAATTTATGGCTAGAAATCAAGAAAATAGGGCTTGGAGCAAAAATCTTAAATTTATGATTTGAAGGGCCATTTGTTGTCCGAATTGAGAGTTCTTGGTATGTACGAACTCGTGGCGAGACGAGAATTCCAGAAATATGAATTTCGTAATTTTTCAGAATGTGGGCCCGGGGCTCGGGTTTTGCCAATTTCGTATTTTTGGTATTTTTCGAGTTCTTTCGATTGGGTTATGTTCCATTAGCCTATTATGATATATTTGTACTAATTTTGGCTAGTTTCAATGCGCGTGGAGGCCGGTTTGAGGAGCAAAGACGCTGCGGGCATGAGTTTTCGCCGGTTGGAAGTGGGTAATACTTGTAAATGATGTCCTAAGGGTTAGTAAACCCCGGACTTGCACATCTTAGTATTGTGTTGAGGTGACTTGCACGCCGGATAACGGGCGTGGGGTAGAGCACCATTGGGGATTGTGACTTGGTCCGTCCCGCGTAATAAATAATAACACCAAATTGTTTGAAATAAAATTGACGCCTCAATAAAGATATTAATTATCATGAATTGGACTAATTATCATGCTTGGGCTTTGCGCCGATTATTTGAATCCTTCAGGGATTGGTATCATTGTCTTAATAACACTATGCATATTTTTATCTCAATTTAAAGTTTCAAATGGTATTTTGCTACACATGGTCTTAATGGCATTTCTAGCTGTGAGCTAATCTGATACTGTTGCCCGAAGGGCTTCTTGATTATTTGTTAGACTGATTGGGGCCGAGGGCCATATGTTAGGGCATGACGATTTATGTGAGCATATGCATACACATGCATGGATCGGACCGCACGCCGCAGTGGTATATGGATCGGGCTGCGCGCCGCAGCAGGTGTGATATTAATATTGCGCTTGGGCTGTAGGAGCCCCTCCGGAGTCTGAACCCCCACAGTGAGCGCGGCCACCTTTGCATGGATCGGGATGTACGCCACATCATCATATGCATTGCACGGCAGACATACATTGGTTTACGTGTACTACGTGGCATAACATTTAGCACACATACATTACTGGAACACATGCATTATTTGCCTTATTGACCAGATCTCCTGGTGGTATTTGTTAAGGAGTGCTGAGCCCGAGGGGCTGATTTGAGTGCAGACCTGCACTGCTTGAGATTGTACCCAAGTATTGGTATGTTATCATGAAAGAAAGAAGCTAAAAATGAGATTTCTAAATAATTTACTCACATATACTGAAAGGGGATAAAATGATAGTGTGTTGAAGTTTAAAGGTAGTTCCGTATTGTGTAGCATGAGATAGTGCTTTGCGTGGTTTCCTTTCCTTCAGCATTATTTACTTTTATTACCGCTGAGTTGGAAGTACTCACACCCGACTCCCTGCACCTTGTGTGCAGATCCAGGTACATCACAGTAGAGCTGATTCTATGGCTGCTCGGGAGTGCATTCGGACAGTCGAGGTAGCTGCCAGCGTCCGCAGGACCTGACTCTCCAGTTTATCCTTATTTGGTTTTGTCTATGCCACACTTGTGCACAGTTGTATACACTATCACAGTTTATAAATTCTGGTAGAGGCTCATGACTTATGACTCCTGATTCGGTGGGAGCTTTATACTGGTTTTGGGATATCTATCCCCGATGTGCTAGACGTCATTTCATTATATTATTGTTGTTTATGCCTACAAAGGGTAAAGTGAGAGCTGATAGCTCTGTGTTATGAATGGTTGGTCGGGCTAGCCTAGCAATATGTTGAGCGCCATCATGACCGGGTTTTGGGGTCGTGACAAGTTGGTATCAGAGCCTAGGTTACTAGGCCTCATGAGTCATGAGCCGGTTAGTAGAGTCTCGCGGATCGGTACGGAGACGTCTGTATTTATCCTCGAGAAGTCGCAGAACCTTTAGGAAACACTTCACTTTCTTGGAATTCTTATCGTGCGTACTTGATTCAGCTTGAGATGTAATTCTTGAAATTCCTTCCACACGTTTGTATGCGCACTCGAGCGCTTAGTAACAAATTTGCCTTGATGTCTTGTGAATCCCCGATCGAAGGCGAGATATAATCTCCGTGATTTCATGTTGGGCCAGTCTGAAAGACTTGAGGCCGAATCTTTGCCTATGGCTTGAGCACCAAGGTGCTGATTTTGCGAGCTGGTATTATGAACTTATATGTTCAGTATTGTCCCTAATTGTGGGAATGTCGGCTAGATAGCCAGGTGATGTGTATCATTGTGGAAGGTGTGCTGAGATACTAAATTGAGGCGAAGCAGGTGGGTTATCTCTTGCGGAGTGCCCTTAGGTGAGCTGATTCTTATGAGTAATTGAAAGGTATTTGATATGTGTTATGATTCAATCAGGTTCAACGCATGTCCATATATCAATTTTGATAATATAATTCATGTAGTATTGAGATTAATGTTGTTGATATACATTGTGATGTCTTGTCGAGTTGTGGACGTGTTGTTAGGATGGTTTTGGTAATTCTCTGGCAGGTGGATAGGCCTAATTACAAAGGAAACTCTGACGAAATTTTTGAAAAATTTGGGACTTAGTAAAAAGTTTGTCGCCTAAAGAGTGGGCTTAACTGTAGTGTGAATGAATGAAAGAATTAGGGAAGAGTTAGAATTTTTGATGATTCGTGTCTCCGCAAGCTGGGGAAAGAGTGACTTTAATCTCACCATGATATTACAACAACAATAAAGTATATGTGTTCTGATAAATATGGCTTCGAGCTAAGTTGGGGAGGTTTCCATTGATTAGCTGATTGCGCAGTTGTATGCTACGTTGGTTATGTCTTAAAGTACACTGACGAACCAGTTCTGGTTGCAGAAATTGAGCCGAGAATAGCACGAGTGAAGCAAGATTTTGACAAAAGTTATACGGTGCTTTCGTAGATATGAGAAAATAATAGTATGTCTTGAGCTGTTGTTGGTAAGGAATGCTCAATGAATTGAGGAGAGTGATGTTTGTTGGTATTTGAATGAGATCATATCCTGTGGTGTCGGGGTGCTAATAAGGCACGAGTGGTTTTGTTCGTTAAGTGTGGTAATTTGCAGTTTCGATAAGAGTGGATGACTCTTGGGAATGTTATAATGTGTTCTAAGATGGTGTGTGTGACTAAAGATAGTGTCTTCATTAGAAAAGATCAAGACTTGTGGTATTTTGTGATAACTACGAGACCCTAAGTATCAGTATCAGGAAAGTAGTAGTAACGAATTCAAATTCGCAAGAAGTGCTTCAAAATAAAGTATTTTGGAAGGTGATATTTCTGGGAGACATTGGAGAAAATATTCAGTGGCCTATGAGTATTAAAGAATGTGGCCTTATGTTTGAATCTCCTGTGGTGCGCCTGAATTGGTGCATTGTAATGCTGTGACAAGAGAGAAAAATCAAAATAATGATGTAAACCAAATATGAAGGTTGTGATGGTTGCTCTTGGGCGTTATAAAAAAAATGGGAGTTATTATGGACCTTTGAAAGGTTATCAGACTAATTTTAATATGATCAGAATCGGCTTGAAGTCGATGGATAGATTTAATGTGAATAATGGCTCTATATCAAGCCAGATGTGTGCATTTTGTAATGCAGTCCTCATGAAGGAGTACTTAGGTTAATGCTTTATTGTCAGATATCTCGCGTAGTGACGCCTTACGCCGTGTGATTTGTGGAAAGGCTCAAGAAATTGTTATGTGTTGAGAATCCGCGTAGGGATGATGTTACCTGAGCAACTTGGCTATTGAAATTCAATTTCGTATATCGCACATCAGTTGTGCTTGGTTTTGTAGCTATAACGCTAAATACCCCTCAGGGATGATATTATGCATTTAGCATGCTTATGATCGATATTTGGTATTTGGTTATGATGAGCACATTTGGCTCGATGTGTATCTCCTTATGTGAGATCTGTGTGTGGATCGGGTGGCACGCCGCCATGGGTATGTTAACTGGATCGGGTTGCACGCCGCAACAATGTGATATTGAGTATAATTTTATATATACTATTTCGTATGCCTTGTTCTTTGTTTTCTAAAGAATGTCCCCATTAATGCGTGGAATTGATAATTCATTCCAGAGTTTGTTTTCGTTTGTATTGCGTTAGAATCGGTAGCCTATTGGCACTTTGGGGCATCATATGCGATTTATAGTTATGTCCGGAGTGGCTTATTGCCCAGACAGTTCGTACTTGGAAAGACGAGATCATTGAAGTTTAGATCAATGCAATCTGAGTATGTGAAGTGAAATTATAGAACTAAGACCATTGTTTGGCTCAGAATGAGTTGATAGTTCTTGTAAAGAGTATGGAACTAAATTGTTGTTTCGGTAGTAATTATGAATGTGTTCAGGTCTCATCCGTTGTGTCAACATTGTAAGAATTTGAACAAGACCTGTGTATGTCATACAGATCATGTGATGTATAGTGATTCCTTCCAAGTGATTAGTTAAAGAATCTTCGGAAGATTAAGGAAAATGGTATTGCTAAGTGGAACTGATTTGATGAGAGTATATGTCTCAGAAAAGGGTAATGTGATTAAACTGATTATATATCAGTAGTATTGCGGCATGTTCTTATTGGGTCCATTGGTGGTATTCGGGTCTGCTCGGCAGGTAAACATTGAGCATCTGTCATGGGATGAATTATTATCAAATATGTGTGTGTATTGCACGGTGGAAATTGGATTAGGAATGATGATTGGTGTACTATATGGAGTTCTGATGTATAGGTTATGTGGTGATGTTGGAATTCAGACTGATTGTCTTAGTATTGGGTGATTTTGAACTGTTGCATTAAGGGCAACGTCATAAATGCCACGGGTTAAGTGGTGAAGTGCGTTAGAATACATTTTAGCAGAATGATTTATATTTTAAAGAATCAGCGGACAACTGGGAAGGACCATTTTCTTAATTGGGTATTGGAGATGGATGTCAGTGCGGAGGTTGCTATCATTGATCCCATCCCGGTATGGAGGGAATTTTTGAATGTGTTTCTTAATGGTGCATGTATTATGCAGGTTGTGGTTAGGTCGTATTGATTGTGTCATGACACCAGGATGGTGTGTTTGGTCAAAGGAGATCGTGAGGATCATTAATGAATATAGATAGATTTGATTTCGGCATGTTTGATGGATAAATATCGAGATTTCGGTTCAAAATTTTGTTATGGTAATTGCCAGAGGATAAATGGCCGCATGAATGGGTGACCTAAGGAATTGATATGGTTTATCGCGTGTTTTATTTACCATTGGCAATATATGAAAGTATTGGAATAAGTCTCTAGCTAATAAAAGGGTTTTCCATCGACATCTGGTTATCGTGGGCAGCTGTTGTGAATGGAAGTTATTGCTGCATGTGTTTGAGTTATGCGGTATAATATATGATTTCACCTGAGGTTGCAGGTATGGATAATTATAGCTGATTCGAGTTTATTCCGAGTAAAAATGTGAGGTTCTGATCTTGTCTAAGATTACAGAAGGTGAAATGTAGTTCTATAGTTTATGGATCAGATGGATTGAGTAATTTCAACTAAGTTGTGTTGTCGGACCTATATGAGATAGGGTGACATGGGATCACCGCGGGTTATATGCGAGGTAAAGTTATTCAACTATTGGTGAATTTCTAGAACAACTCTGGGTCCGCTCGAGGACGAGCGTTTGTTTAAGTTGGGGAGAATCTGACAACCCGACCCGTCGTCTCAGGTGTATCCGCCCCGTGTTTCCCATATTATGTTGCCTTATGTTTCATTATCAGTTTTGGGTGCGTTAGAATTAAATTGGAGTAATTTTTTTAAGAAATGAGAAACTTAGTCTCTTTTAAGAAGACTTAAGTTGGAAAAGTCAACCGGATGTTTACTTATGAGTTAGAGTACTCGGAATCGAATTCTGATGATTCGGTTAGCTCCGGATGATGAAATGTGACTTAGGAGCGCAATCAAAAGTAATTTTGGAGGTCCGGTGAAGAAGTTAGCATATTTTGGCGAAGTTAGTATTTTGGCGAATTCCGGTTGATAGGTGATATTTTGATCCGGGAGTCGAAATGGAATTCTGAGAGTTGTAGTAGCTTTGTTAGGTGATTTTGGACTTTTCCGCAAAATTTCAGGTCATTCAGACGTCATTTGGTTGGGTTTCTGATTGAATGTGAATTTTGAAAGTTAAAGTTAAACATAAGCTTGAATTTGTTGAAAACGGACGATTTTGATGTTAAAGATAGAGTTTTGATGATTGGAACAAGTTTGAATAAGGTTATAGGACATGTTGGTACTTTTGATTGAGGTCCCGGGGGCCTCGGGTGAGTTTCGGGGTGGTTTCGGACCATTTCTAAGCCATTTTTAACTGCTGGTTTTTGGCTACAGCAGTGCTCTATGCGATCGCGGGGATTTGGTCGCGATCGCGGTGAGTAAAATCTGAGAAAAACCTTACTGAATCGCGATCGCGTAAAGCTCTTTGCGATCGCGAAGAAGGAATTTCTGTCGCGCAGGTCCTACTTCGGAAGCTCATATCGTTTTATCCACAAGGAATTTTGAGGTGATCCAAACAAGAAAGTTGTAGCCCATCTTGTCTCGTTTTCATAAAGATAAAGAAATAGTTATTTGGATGTCTGTGTAAAATGTTATGGATGTTACACTATAGGCTGTCCGAGGAGAATCTTTAAGACACATGTATGCATTGGGAAGAATATATATAAAAATGTATAAGGATTCAGGAAATGCGCAACACATGAAAGTCATAGCCCTATGTGTCTAGTTTCTAGAACATCTAACCATTTGGCATTTGGAGTTGTGTGCAAAGAGTTATGACCATTATACTGAAGCCTATCTGGAAGAACCGCAATTTATGCACCGCGATCGCGGAGTCCTTCCCGTGATCGCGAAGAGTAATTTTTGGGCCAGAAATTTGTTCTCCGCGATCGCGAAGCATTTCCCGTGATCGCGATGAACAAAATGCCTGGGCAGAATGTTTTAAAACATTCCAGTCGCGAAAATAACCCATTTTTCCACCATTTTTGGTCACTCTTGAGAGCTTTTGGACGGGAAATGAAGGGGTTTCGACTGGGAATCGTTGGAAGTAAGTTGTATGAGTTAATTACATGTTTTTATACAAGAATAATCCATGGAATTCATGAATTTATGGCTAGAAATCAAGAAAATAGGGCTTAGAGCAAAAATCTTAAATTTATGATTTGAAGGGCCATTTGTGGTCCGAATTGAGAGTTCTTGGTATGTACGGACTCGTGGCGAGACGAGGATTCCAGAAATATGAATTTCGTAATTTTTCAGAATGTGGGCCCGGGGCTCGGGTTTTGCCAATTTCGTGATTTTTGGTATTTTTCGAGTTCTTTCGATTGGGTTATGTTCCATTAGCCTATTATGATATATTTGTACTAATTTTGGCTAGTTTCGATGCGCGTGGAGGCCGGTTTGAGGAGCAAAGACGCCGCGGGCATGAGTTTTCGCCGGTTCGAGGTGGGTAATACTTGTAAATGATGTCCTAAGGGTTAGTAAACCCCGGACTTGCACATCTTAGTGTTGTGTTGAGGTGACTTGCACGCCGGATAACGGGCGTGGGGTAGAGCACCATTGGGGATTGTGACTTGGTCCGTCCCGCGTAATAAATAATAAAACCTAATTGTTTGAAATAAAATTGACGCCTCAATAAAGATATTAATTATCATGAATTGGACTAATTATCATGCTTGGGCTTCGCGCCGATTATTTGAATCCTTCAGGGATTGGTATCATTGTCTTGATAACACTATGCATATTTTTATCTCAATTTAAAGTTTCAAATGGTATTTTGCTACTCGGCATTTTTTTTATAAAGTTATGAAAAACTTGAACATGGTCTTAATGGCATTTCTAGCTGTGAGCTAATATGATACTGTTGCCCGAAGGGCTTTCTTGATTATTTGTTAGACTGATTGGGGCCGAGGGCCATATGTTAGGGAATGACGATTTATGTGAGCATATGCATACACATGCATGGATCGGACTGCACGCCGCAGTGGTATATGGATCGGGCTGCGCGCCGCAGCAGGTGTGATATTAATATTGCGCTTGGGTTGTAGGAGCCCCTCCGGAGTCTGAACCCCCACAGTGAGCGCGGGCGCCTTTGCATGGATCGGGATGTACGCCACATCGTCAGATGCATTGCATGGCATACATACATTGGTTTACGTGTACTACATGGCATAACATTTAGCACTAATACATTACTGGAACACATGCATTATTTGCCTTATTTACCAGATCTTCTGGTGGTATATGTTAAGGAGTGCTGAGCCCGAGGGGCTGATTTGAGTGCAGACCTGCACTGCTTGAGATTGTACCCAGGTATTGGTATGTTATCATGAAAGAAAGAAGCTAAAAATGAGATTTCTAAATAATTTACTCACATATGCTGAAAGGGGATAAAATGATAGTGTGTTGAAGTTTAAAAGTAGTTCTGTATTATGTAGCATGAGATAGTGCTTTGCGTGGTTTCCTTTCCTTCAGCATTATTTACTTTTATTACCGCTGAGTTGGAAGTACTCACACTCGACTCCCTGCACCTTGTGTGCATATCCAGGTACATCACAGTAGAGCTGATTCTATGGATGCTCAGGAGTGCATTTGGACAGTCGAGGTAGCTGCCAGCGTCCGCAGGACCCGACTCTCCAGTTTATCCTTATTTGGTTTTGTCTATGCCACACTTGTGCACAGTTGTATACACTATCACAGTTTATAAATTATGGTAGAGGCTCATGACTTATGACTCCTGATTCGGTGGGAGGTTTATACTGGTTTTGGGATATCTATCCCCGATGTGCTAGACGTCATTTCATTATATTATTGTTGTTTATGCCTACAAATGGTAAAGTGAGAGCTGATAGCTCTGTGTTATGAATGGTTGGTTGGGCTAGCCTAGCAATATGTTGAGCGCCATCATGACCGGGTTTTGGGGTCGTGACAGCGAGGCTCCAACGAAGAGTTCTTCTAGAGACGCATCAAGGAGAATTGTTGTGTGAATGGTGTTAATGATTTGGAGAATCCAATTGGGTCTCTACGGTATGATATCGAGAATGCCAACGATTGTTGGAACGAAGGTGGATGATGAATCAGAATATGAAATATAGGGATTTGCATGAGAATTCCGAGAATTTTTGGCAAACGATTACGCTAGGTTATGTCAATAGAAATTAAGAATATTGGTGAACTCTAGAGTTTTGTAATAATGGCTTTAAGCTAAGTGGGAGAGTCCCGCAGCTTATGATTTGGGTTACATGGTTAGGTACTCGCAAAGTTTCTTGTTAATAGCATACTGAGGGGTCATCTCAGCTACGGAAAAATATCATAAGTAGTAATGTGAGCAGAGGAATTGTTAAAGATGTGCTATGGTTAGCTTTATGGCCCCATGTTTGAACTTGGGAAAGGATTCAGATTTATGCCTTATATGGAAGCATGTTTTAAATGGAGTAATCCTGCTAGATGCCTCGTCTAGAGAGTAATATTATTTTATGAGGTTTATGTAGCCGATTATATTTGAGATAAAGTCAAACCGGGTGGCTCTCAGTAACAGTTCTAGTGGATTCAAGAGGTAAAAGTGTGGGGCCTAATTATATCAAGTTTATAGGTGCAATAAGGATCAAGCTTTGAAAGCATGCTTATGAGAAATGGCACAGAAGGTTTCACGATGGTTGGCTTATGATGTAGCAAATGGGGAAGTACGAAATGGTTCGTAGGGGTTGAGACAACATGGTCTCATGGTTCAAGGTCACTCGGGGTGAGTGTAGATGGAGCGTGTTATGTGTTGAAGAGAATTGGTACTCATTCCAAAGCGCTCAAGGATAAACTGGAAGGAAAGGGATTTAATAGCCATGGTTGAATTTGGCCTGTTGGGATTTGAGGTCAGTCCATTCGGCGTGACTAAGTTGTGTGTATGATTTGTGGTGGTACGAGTGAGGCTTGTCAGCCATCGCAATTGATGATATTCAAAAGCCTTCTATTTCTAAGGCTCGTTGTGCAAAAGCAGATTCCAGAAAGGGTTATGGTGGATTGGACCACTACTTGCAGGGTTGCATATTCTACAGTTATGGGAATTCACCTGTGCGTTGCTATAATTCTCTTGAAGTGGGTGAAGTGCAAGTTGTTATATGACGAATTGTTAAGATATTAATGAGTTCGGAGCTATGATGTAAATCATGTTCTAATGTATGTTGGCACATTGGGTGCAGTGAGTAGCATGGAAAATTTGAGGTAAGGATCAATGTTGTAGCTTGGGCTGGCAAGGATATCATGAGCTCGGATGAGCAAGGAAAGGGTCGAATGATTAGAGTAAATTGGTATCTGTTTCAAAGTCACATGAGATCGATGTGTTTGTGAAAAAGAAGCTTCGTATCTTGGCTATGGATTCTTGATCACTTTTCAGTGTTGGTGCGACCGATGGTTAGAATGAGAAGACTCGATAATTATTTCAGAAGATTGTGAAATCGCGTCCTACTGGAACTTTGTGTAAGTGTGGCATGTATTCACTCGATTGACCAAAGATTTAAGCAAGTGTGAGGATTTTGGTAATAACATTTGTTTGAGAAATTATGCCTAGAGGGCACCTTTTTATAGGGTTATGAACCGAGGAGATTGCTCCGGTTATGATGGTTGTTCTTATGTGTAGTGAGGAAGAATGGGTTACTATGGACCTTTGAAAGGTTATTCGCCAAGTTGGTGCAGTCAGAAATCGGCTTGAGGTAGATATATTGATTTATGTATATGGACAAGGCTTTATATCAGGCCAGTTCTGTTCGTTTCAGCGAGTGTTCTCTATGGAGGAATGGTAGGGGTATTATTTTGTCATCGGCTGTTACAGGTAATGATGTATTGCGTCGTATGAGCTATGAGACGGCTTGAAAAAATTACTTACGTGTTGAGAATCTGCGTAGAAATGATGTGTTATGAGCAGGATGGCCTTAAGTTTTACGATGTATATCATGCCTCAGTTGTGCTTGAGTTTCGTAGCCTATAGCACTATATGTTTCCTCAGGAATGGTATTATGAACTTAATGTGCTTGCGATCAAAACTCGATGTTTTGTTGTAATGAGCAGATATAGCTTCAAGTGCAATCTTCTTATGTGAGACCTATTTGTGGATCAAGTAGTAAGCCGCCATGGTATGTTATTTGGATCGGGTTGCACGCCGTAACAGTGTGATGTCGAGTCTAGTTTTCTATGTGCTATCCTTTTATGTTTTTTGCTTCCTATATTTCTAAGAAAAGTCCGTATTAGTGCGGGGTTTAGATATTCCTTCTAGAATTCGATTTTCTATTCTGAGGTGGTTTATTTCCTGAATAGTTGTATCGGACAAGACGAGATCCCTTGGTCTAGGCTTTTGTGCAATCCAGCTATATGAGGCATATTATAGACATAAGACCATTATTGAGTTCACAATGAGGTAAAGGCTTGTCAAGAGTGTAGACCTAATGTTTTGTTGACTCGACAATTGATTTTGAATGTTTGCACATCTCTTCCGTTGAGGAGATATGGTAAGGGTTAGAGTAAGACCCGTATATGTCATGGGATGCAATGGGAGCATCAGATCGGTAGGATTAGACTAACTTTATCATAGAACATTGTTGTGGTCCGATGGATTTGGTAGTGCAAAGCAAGAACTCAGCAAAGTCATGCTGTCATGTTTGAGTACAGCGTGTAGTGATTGAAATGGTGTTTGTATATGGGAAGCAGGCCGAGCATAAGATTATAGATGTTGGAATCGCGCCCTAAAGATTATTTGCTTAAATGATAGAATATATCTTCCGAATTTATTGAGCTTATGTGCTTATCTAAGTTTTGGTAGCACGGGAAGGAGTGTGAGGTGCTAAACAGTGATTTCGGACCACTCCACTACAATTCTCAGCACGTTCGAGGACGAATGTGTGTTTAAGTGGGAAAGAATGTAACGACCCGACCGGTTGTTTTGGTACTAGCGCTCCGTTCAGCAGTCGGAGGCCATGAATATCTTTATTTCAGGTATTATGACTTGTACAGGTGGTCAGAATTTGATTTTCGAAAATTCGGAGTTAATTTGGGAAGAGAATCCTTATATCAGAAGATTAAAGTTGAGAGAATGAACTAGGATTGGAATTTTTAGTAAACATATTCGAAATTGGGATCAGAAAGTTTCAACAGGTTCGTATGATGATTTCGGACTTGGGCGTATGCACGGATCGAGTTTTGGATAACTTGGGAGAATTTTGGCACCTAATATGGAAGTTATCAATTTAGAAGAAATTTCATAAGTTTGGATTGAAGTGCATTTCAGTGTTATCAATGTCCGTTTGGGATTCCGAGACTGAGAGTAGCTCCGTATGGTGATTATGGAGTTGGGAGCGCGATCGGAAGTGAATTCGGAGGTCCGTAGGTAATTTTTGAAGCAATATGGCTAAAGTTAGAAATTTGAAGGTTTTTGAAGAGTTTGACCGGGGGTTGGCTTTTTGATATCAGGGCTGGAATCAAATTCTAGAAGTTGGAACAGGTCCGTAATGTCGAATATTACTTGTGTGCAAAATTTGAGGTCAATCGGACATGTTTTGATAGGTTTAAAGATCAGAAATAGATGTTTGAATTTTAAAGTTCATAAACTTGAATTTGGAGTGTAATTCATGATTTTAGCATTGTTTGATGTGATTTGAAGCCTCAAGCAAGTCCGGAATGTTTTTTGGGATTGGTTGGTATGTTTGGTTGGGGTCCCGGGGGCCTCAGGTGGATTTCGAAGGTTTAGCGGATCATTTTTGCCTTCAGAGGGTGGCAAGTTTGCTGGTATTTTTGCAGCAGATTTTTACTCTATGTGATTGCATGAGAGGCGATGCGATTGCACAGAGCATTGGTTGAGGGGCTGGGAATTTGCTAATGTGATCGCAATAGGCAACTCGTGACCGTAGAAGAGGTACTCAGGGGCCTATGAGATCGCATCGCTTTGGTATGCGAATGTGGTGAGGATTTTTGGGAGGCAGCAAAATTTTCCCTATGCGATCGCAGGGCTGTGGTAGCGATCGCATAGAAGGGTTGCCTGGGCAGTGTTGTTTTAAAATCGAATTTTGGTTCATTTCACCTCATTTTTCTTCCATGGGAGCAATCTTAGAGCAACTTTTGAGCGTCATTTTTGTCATCAAGCGTGGGGTAAGTGATTTCTTCTGGTTTTGCATTAAATACAAGTTTATACATGGAATTAATCATGGAAATTAGAGTAACTATTAAGATTTTGGTGGAAAACCTAGAAAATTGTAACCTTGAATTTTAGCCACGAATTTGAGCATGGAATTAGGAGAAAATTATATATTTTAGTTTCTAAGGTCATGGGTAACCTTTATCTTCGAGAAATATTGGATTCCGGGCGCGTGCGCCCGAGGGCATTTTGGTCATTTTCACTAAGCGAAGTTGAGAATTCGTATAATCTGAATTGTTAACAAGTGTTTGAGTATATTCTCATTAGTTTGTTGTTAATTGTCTAGTTGTGCTGCATTGTGCGTTAGTTCAAGCCTTCGGAAGAATGTAGAATGCCGGTTGTGAGTCTTCGGAGCGAGGTGAGTCTCCTTCCAAATTGTGTGTTGGGGAACCTACCCCATAGGTGAGTAAAGTGATTATGTGCTCCTATTTGTGGGGGCTATGCACGCACGAGGTGACGAGAGTCCATGAGTAGCTACTATTATGCTATTGTCATGGTAGTTTAGGACTCGAAAGCATGTTATACTTGGATTACTGTGAACTTATTGATAGTTTGAACTGTTTAGATCACCTTTAATTGGTAAAAGAATTTAAAAAGAGATTTAATAGTAATTTCCCTGAAATGTTAAAAAGAGAAAGTGTTTATTTGGAGGGTTATCCTCAACAAGCTCTTAATTTTCTACTTGAGCATGTATTTTATGTGTGTCTGCGTCACATGGATGATTCGCGAGAACGATATGTGTTTAATTATGGAACGGGCCGAACCATCGGTGATAATAGATGCATCTATGGTTCGTGTCGCTCAACCTTCGACAGGCATAATTTATTTTCTGTTGGAGCGGGCCGTCGACCTCGGCCTGATTTGCGCATATTTATTTGTTATTTAACAACTGTAAAAATATGGGATTGGCCCTATGTGTCTTGATATAAACTGATAAAATAATAAATGATAGATTTTGGAAGCCGTTGATTGATTGTTGAAGGTGCTTATCTGTCACGACCCAAATCCGGTCGTGATGGCGCCCAACAATCAAGCTAGGCCAGCCAGACCAACAATTTAATTATCACAAATACCAGCCCCAAATGGACAACCCAAGAAGAATATATGAGTTTAAGAACTCCAATAATAATAATACTGAACAAAATACTGACACTCCCAAAGATCCGGAGTCACAAGTCTAGAGCCTCTAACAAAACCCAATAGGAAATAGAGAGTACGATATAGAAGTACTCAAGTCCGAATACAAAATATACAATAACAACTGGAATGAGAGGAGAAGCTAGGCTCTGCGAACGTAGGCAGCTACCTCAGCAACTCGATGTGACAATGTAAACGCCGGAGATGTCCGTCTACTGCTCCTGTGTACCTGAGTCTGCACACAAAAGGTGCAGGGAGTAGGGGTGAGTACTAAGTACTCAGTGAGTAACAAATATATACGTGTAGCTGACAGTGAGAAATCCACAAAATACCACAAAATGAAGCTACACTACGGTCCGAATCTCCTACGAACTAGCAACAATAATTCCATACAGCTACCACAAAGTAATCCAACAAATACAAATGCAATGCAATGCACATAACTGCTACGGCGTGTAGCCCGATCCCATTTAACGTCGACGGCGCTCACTGGGGGTGTGTACCAGACTCCGGAGGGGCTCCTACAGCCCAAGCGCAATACTGCTGCGGCGTGCAGCCCGATCCTCACATCAACCACTGCGGCGTGCAGCCCGATCCCATACTCAGTCCACAATAAGCAATTAAGTCACAAAACAATTCATTTTCCTTATTTCCGGTTCTCAATTCATAATTTATGAAAAATACTTTAACTTTATTAAGTTTGTAAAAGCCGGTGACTTAGCATTTCAAAAGTGTGATTACAATTTCCGGGACTGAGATCAGTGATTTAAGCAATTTTAGCTATCACATAAATATTGTCCTCTAAGGACGCTACAGATCGGCACAAGGCCCCAAACAAGGCTTACAGCCCACAAATATAGCAAATACAGTGTATTTCCAACACCAACATCATATTATTCATTTCCGGGATGGACCAAGTCTCAATCCCCAATCACAATCAATTCCGCACCTGCCACGGTGTGCGAGCCACGCCCTATTAGCGTCACAATGTGCTAAGCCGGGGTTTCGAACCCTCAGGCTACAATATACACAAACTACTCACCTTTAGCCGGTCGTAGAATCGTCCGCGATGCCTTTTCCTTTGAATTGCGTTGCCTCGTGTGTAGAATCTAGTCAAATAACAATAATTATATCAATTACGGGTCAAGGAATCATAACCCACTTCAATTTATATGAAAATCGCAAAATTACACTAAGTTGGTAAAACCCGACCCCGGGCCCCACTGCTCGGAAAATTCCGAAATTAGTACCAACGCGATCCTTATCTCGCCACGAGTCCGTGCATATAAAATTTATCGAAATCGGAGTTCAAATGACCCTCCAAATCCAAAAATCCCGTTTTTAATACTTAGGCCACATTTCTTCAAGATTTCAACCCAATTTCATGAAGATTGATGTTAATACTACCATAAATTGATGTTTTTGAGTCAAGAATCTTACCTCCGACGATACCCGATGACTTCTCGGTGATTTCCTCGAGTTTTCTTCTCTCTAGGGCTTGAAATTGAGTTTTGGGGGTGTAAACCCGTAACTCTCTGTTTCCTGGACTTAAGTTCACTGCCAGAACAGGTTCTTCTACGCGATCGCGATCTTCCTCACGCGATCGCGATGCTCAATTTTCTCGGCCTCACGCGATCGCGACTTCCTTCACGCGATCGCGATGCACAGTCACCCTGCCTCACGCGATCGCGTCCTTCATTCCTGCGATCGCGTAGCATATTTCTCCCTGGACCCATTTCTTCTTCTACGCGATCGCGTATATTGGCCTGCGATCGCGATTAACACCCGTTCACCTCTACGCGATCGCGGCTGTTACCCTGCGATCGCGATGCCTTATCTCCCATCTCTACGCGATCGCATCCCCATCCCCGCGATCGCGGAGAGCAATTGTCTGCTGAGGTTATGACAGTAACCAGATTTTCTCTTTTCTTTCAACAATGGTCCGTTTGGACCCCCGTATTCATCCCGAGACCCCCGGGACCCCAACGAAAACCACCAACATACTCCAACACATGATACGAACTTGTTCCAATCATAAAAACACCATACTAAACATCAAAATCACCAATTAACCACGGATTCAAGCCTAAGTTTCTTCAAAACTTTCAAAACTAACATTCAATCCAAAACCCGATCAAACGATGTTCGAATGACCTGAACATTTGCAGACATATCCAAAATCACATAACGAAGCTACAGAAATTGTCGGAATTCCATTCCGACCCCGGATCAAAATATCACCTACCATCCGGTTTTCGCCAAAATTCAACATTCGCCAATTCAAGCTTAAAACTACACCGGACCTCCGAATTCAATTCCGATTGTTCTCCTAAGTCATAAATGATCCCCGGAACTAGTCGAATCATCAGAATCCGGTTCCGAGCACTCTAACTCAATAGTCAACTCTTGGTTGACTTTTCATATTCAAGCTTTCTTCAAACATGCTATTTGTTTCATTTTCAATCCAAATCACTCCTAACTCACCCGATATATTCTAATACTGATTTAAAAGCATAATGTATGTAAATGCAAGGTAACGGGGCGGTAATTCCCGTAACGACGGGCCGGGTCGTTACATTCTCCCCAACTTAAACAAACGCTCGTCCGCGAGCGGGTTAAGAAACATACCTGGAGCATCAAATAAGTGTGGATATCTGCTCCGCATTTTCTGCTCGGTCTCCCAAGTTGCTTCCTCCACGGGACGACCTCTCCACTGCACTTTCACTGAAGCTATATCCTTAGATCTCAGCTTACGAACCTGTCGACCCAAAATGGCTATTGGTTCCACATCATAAGTCAAATCCTCATCTAGCTGTATCGTGTTGAAGTCCAACACATGAGACGGGTCTCCGACATACTTCCGGAGCATAGATACATGGAACACCGGGTGAACTCCCGACAAACTGGGTGGCAAAGCAAGCATATAAGCCACCTCCCCAACTTTCCTAAGCACCTCAAAAGGTCCGATAAACCTTGGGCTCAACTTCCCTTTCTTTCCAAACCTCATAACACCCTTCATAGGCGAAACCTTCAGCAACACCTTCTCACCTACTGAATAAGACACATCTCAGACCTTCCGGTCCGCATAACTCTTCTGACGCGACTGAGCTGTGCGAAGTCTCTCCTGAATCACCTTCACCTTATCTAAGGCATCTTGGACTAACTCCGTCCCTAACAACCTAGCCTCGCCGGGCTCGAACCAACCGATTGGAGATCTACACCGCCTCCCATATAAAGCTTCATACGGTGCCATCTGAATGCTGGACTGATAGCTATTATTGTAAGCAAACTCCGCCAAAGGCAAATAATCAGCCCATGAACCACCAAAATCAATGACACAAGCACGCAACATGTCCTCCAATATCTGAATAGTACGCTCAGACTGCCCATCCGTCTGTGGATGAAATGTTGTGCTCAACTCTACCTGTGAACCCAACTCTCGCTGAAATGTCCTCCAGAACTGAGATGTGAACTGGGTACCTCTGTCTGATATAATGGAAATAGGAACTCCATGCAATCTCACTATCTCACGGATGAATATCTCTGCCAACCGCTCCGAGGTATAGGTAGTACACACTGGGATGAAGTGAGCTGACTTAGTCAACCTATCCACCACCACCCAAACTGAATCAAACTTCCTCGCTGTCCGAGGGAGTCCACTAACAAAGTCCATAGTTATTCTTTCCCACTTCCACTCCGGAATATCAATACGCTGGAATACACCACCAGGTCTCCGATGCTCATACTTGACCTGCTGACAGTTTAGACACCGAGCCACATGGCTCACAATATCTTTCTTCATCTTTCTCCACCAGTAATGTTGCTTCAAATCCTGATACATCTTCGCGGCTCCTGGATGAATAGAATACCGCGAGCTGTGGGCCTCTTCCAATATCAACTCACGAAGGCCATCAACATTGGGCACACATATCCGGCCCTGCATCCGCAATACACCCTCACTATCAATAGTGACATCTCTAGCATCATCATGCTGAACTCTGTCCTTAAGGACAAGTAAGTGTGGATCATCATACTGACGCTCTCGAATACGATCATATAGAGAAGATCGAGCTACTACATAAGCCATCACCCGACTGGGCTCAGAAATATCCAGCCTTACCATCTGATTAGCTAACGCCTGAACATCAACTGCTAGGGGTCTCTCCCCAACTGGAATATACGCCAAACTGCCCATACTAATAGCCTTTCGGCTCAATGCATCAGCCACTACATTGGCTTTCCCGGGATGATACAAGATAGTAATATCATAGTCTTTAAGCAATTCAAGCCATCTCCGCTGCCTTAAATTTAGATCTTTTTGCTTAAACAAATGCTGAAGGCTGCGGTGGTCTGTATATACATCACAAGATACACCATATAGATAATGCCTCCAAATCTTCAAGGCATGAACAATAGCAGCTAACTCCAAATCATGAACAGGGTAGTTCTTCTCGTGGGGCTTCAGCCGACGAGAAGCATATGCAATAACTCTACCCTCCTGCATCAACACACAACCGAGTCCAACTCTGGAAGCATCACAATACACTGTATATGACCCCGAGGCCGATGGTAACACAAGTACTGGAGCCGTGGTCAAAGCCTCCTTGAGCTTCTGAAAGCTCTCTTCACATTCATCAGACCACACAAATGGAGCATTCTTCTGTGTCAGCTTAGTTAACGGTGAAGCAATAGATGAGAAATCCTGAACAAACCGACGATAATAGCCTGCCAAGCCGAGAAAACTACGAATCTCTGTAGCTGAGGAAGGTCTGGGCCAATTCTGCACTGCCTCGACCTTCTGAGGATCAACCCTAATACCATCACTGGACACTATATGTCCCAGAAAACCCACAGTATCAAGCCAGAACTCACACTTAGAGAATTTTGCATAAAGCTTCTCTTCCCTCAACCTCTGCAATGCCACTCTCAAATGCTGTGCATGCTCCTCCTGGCTGCGTGAGTATACCAGGATATCATCAATAAACACAATCACAAAAGAATCAAGGTACGGCCGAAATACACTATTCATCAAGTGCATGAATGCTGCTGGGGCATTAGTCAACCCGAAAGACATCACCGGGAACTCGTAGTGCCCATATCGCGTCCTGAACGCTGTCTTCATAATATCTGAGTCCCTGATCTTCAACTGATGATAGCCCGATCGAAGATCAATCTTAGAAAATACACTAGCTCCCTGTAGGTGATCAAATAGGTCCTCAATACGAGGTAATGGGTACTTATTCTTCACTGTCACCTTGTTAAGCTGCCTGTAATCAATGCACATTCTCATTGTGCCATCTTTCTTCTTTACGAACAACACCGGTGCACCCCAAGGTGACACACTCGGACGAATGAAACCCTTATCTAAGAGTTCCTGAAGTTGTTCCTTCAATTCTTTTAACTCTGCTGGTGCCATACGATAAGGAGGAATAGAAATGGGCTGAGTGCCCGGCACCAAATCAATACCAAAATCAATATCTCTATCAGGCGGCATGCCTGGCAGGTCTGCTGGAAATACATCCGGAAACTCCCTCACAATGGGGACCGAATCAAGACTGGGTGTCTCGGCCTCAACATTTCTAATGAAGGCCAAATAAGACAAACAACCCTTGCCAATCATTCGTTGAGCTTTTATATACGAAATCACCCTGTCGGACACATAATCAGTCAAGCCACGCCACTCGATCCGCGGATTACCTGGAATAGCTAACGTGACTGTCTTGGCATGACGGTCCAGAATTGCATGATAAGGAGATAGCCAATCCATGCCTAGGATAACATCGAAATCTACCATACCCAGTAGTAATAAATCAACTCGGGTCTCCAGACCCCCAATAGTAATAATACAGGATCGATATACCTGATCCACAACAACAGTATCCCCCACTGGGGTGGACACATGTACGGGCAAAGCAAGAATACCACGGGTCATACCCAAATGATGTGCAAAGTAAGTAGAGACATAAGAATAGGTGGATCCGGGATCAAATAAGACAGAAGCATCCATGTGGCAGACTGAGATAATACCTGAAATGACCGCATCTGAGGCACTAGCATCCTTCATGTCCGGAAGAGCATAGAAACGAGCACGGCCTCCACCGGTACGATCCTCGCCTGCGGGGCGACCTCTGGATACACTGGCCACCAGTCCTAGCCGACCGTGCTGGCGCCGAAGAAACGGGAGTAGAAGACGAAGGCTGATCCCTCCGCCGTGACCTCTTACGAAGCCACCTGAGGACACTCTCTCCCGATATGGCCCAAATCACCGCACTCAAAACAACGGCCTCGAAGATGGAAGAAGGGGCTGCCGAGGACCCCTCGCTGCCGATGAATCCTGTGCCGAGGAAACGAGGAGCGAGCTGCGAGTCGGAAGAGCACTCGGTGCGGGCGACTCTGCTGGCGGCCTGCGCGACCACGATAACCCTCGCCGGCCTTGACGACCACGATCGGATGAAACCCCAACTGGACTCTGTACGTCCGGACTGATGAGATACTGAAGGAGCGACCTCTGCTATGCTGAAATTGGCCCCTAGACGGAGCACCGCTGTAACTGCCGGTACCACGAGGCCTCTTAGCCTCTCTCTCCTCTCGCTCTCTGCGGCGATTCTGTCTCAATGTGACGGGCCGCATCAACCACCTCCTCAAAGGTAGCTGTAGAAACTCTATCCCGGGTCATCAATATGCGGATGGGATAAATAAGACCATCAATAAATCTCCGGATCCTCTCCCTGTCGGTAGGAACCATCCACGTGGCATGACGGGCCAGCTGTGTGAATCTCATCTCATACTGATTAACTGTCATCTCTCCCTGTTTCAACCACTCGAACTGACGTCGCAGCTCCTCTCTCTGAGACTGAGGCACGTACTTCTCCAAAAATACCGTGGAGAACTGCTGCCAAGTGAGGGGCACTGCCCCGGCGGGCCTACACCTCTCGAAATCCTCCCACCACTGAAATGCTGCACCTGTGAACTGAAAAGTGGTGAATGAAACGCCGCTGGACTCTAGAATACCCGCGGTGCGAAGCATGCGCTGACATATGTCAAGAAAACCCTGGCCATCCTCGCCCTCAGCACCACTGAATGTCGGAGGCTGTAGCCTCTCAAATCTCTCCAAACGACACTACTCATCGTCGGGCATAACTGGAACCATATATGCAGGAGCTGGTGCAACGGGCGCAACTGGCTGGACTGGCTCGGGTGTGTGAGCCACGGGGGTCTGATTCCCTCCCCCTGCCTGTGAAGAAGATACTGCAGCAGTAGCTGCAACTACCTGTGCCAAGCCTGTGCACACTGATAAGATCTGAGCCAAGGTCTCTTGAAGACCCGGTATCACAATAGGCACTGCCGGTGCCTGAACCTGAGTTGCCGGAGCGTCTGCCGCTGGAATCTGGTCCTGAGTCTGGGCCACTGGTGCAGCAAGTGCTGGTGCCTGGTGCTGCTGCCCTACCTCTACCACGACCACGGCCTCCGGGTGCCAATGGTGGTCGTCCGCCACGTCCGTTAGCTCGTGTTCTCGCCATCCGCGAGAGAATAGAATATGGAAAGATTTAATTTCATGATAACACAAATCGCACGATATGAATTCAAGAAAATGAGGTTTTTCCTAAAGTTTCTGTAGCCCTTCGAAGATAGATACGGACGTCTACGTACCGATCTGCGAAAGCCTACTAAACCGGCTCATGACTCGCGAGTCCTAATAACCTAGGCTCTGATACCAACTTGTCACGACCCAAATCCGGTCGTGATGGCGCCCAACAATCAAGCTAGGCCAGCCGGACCAACAATTTAATTAACAAAAAGATATCCATCCCAAATGGACAACCCAAGAAGAATATATGAGTTTAAGAACTCCAATAATAATAATACTGAACAAAATACTGACACTCCCAAAGATCCGGAGTCACAAGTCTAGAGCCTCTAACAAAACCCAATAGGAAATAGAGAGTACGATATAGAAGTACTCAAGTCCGAATACAAAATATACAATAACAACTGGAATGAGAGGAGAAGCTAGGCTCTGCGAACGTAGGCAGCTACCTCGGCAACTCGATGTGACAATGTAAACGCTGGAGATGTCCGTCTACTGCTCCTGTGTACCTGAGTCTGCACACAAAAGGTGCAGGGAGTAGGGGTGAGTACTAAGTACTCGGTGAGTAACAAATATATACATGTAGCTGACAGTAAGAAATCCACAAAATACCACAAAATGAAGCTACACTACAGTCCGAATCTCCTACGAACTAGCAACAATAATTCCATACAGCTACCACAGAGTAATCCAACAAATACAAATGCAATGCAATGCACATAACTGCTACGGCGTGTAGCCCGATCCCATTTAACGTCGACGGCGCTCACTGGGGGTGTGTACAGACTCCGGAGGGGCTCCTACAGCCCAAGCGCAATACTGCTGCGGCGTGCAGCCCGATCCTCACATCAACCACTGCGGCGTGCAGCCCGATCCCATACTCAGTCCACAATAAGCAATTAAGTCACAAAACAACTCATTTTCCTTATTTCCAGTTCTCAATTCATAATTTATGAAAAATACTTTAACTTTATTAAGTTTGTAAAAGCCGGTGACTTAGCATTTCAAAAGTGTGATTACAATTTCCAGGACTGAGATCAGTGATTTAAGCAATTTTAGCTATCACATAAATATTGTCCTCTAAGGACGCTACAGATCGGCACAAGGCCCCAAACAAGGCTTACAGCCCACAAATATAGCAAATACAGTGTATTTCCAACACCAACATCATATTATTCATTCCCGGGATGGACCAAGTCTCAATCCCCAATCACAATCAATTCCGCACCTGCCACGGTGTGCGAGCCACGCCCTATTAGCGTCACAATGTGCTAAGCCGGGGTTTCGAACCCTCAGGCTACAATATACACAAACTACTCACCTTTAGCCGGTCGTAGAATCGTCCGCGATGCCTTTTCCTTTGAATTGCGTTGCCTCGTGTGTAGAATCTAGTCAAATACAATAATTATATCAATTACGGGTCAAGGAATCATAACCCACTTCAATTTATATGAAAATCGCAAAATTACACTAAGTTGGTAAAACCCGACCCCGGGCCCCACTGCTCGGAAAATTCCGAAATTAGTACCAACGCGATCCTTATCTCGCCACGAGTCCGTGCATATAAAATTTATCGAAATCGGAGTTCAAATGACCCTCCAAATCCAAAAATCCCGTTTTTAATACTTAGGCCACATTTCTTCAAGATTTCAACCCAATTTCATGAAGATTGATGTTAATACTACCATAAATTGATGTTTTTGAGTCAAGAATCTTACCTCCGACGATACCCGATGACTTCTCGGTGATTTCCTCGAGTTTTCTTCTCTCTAGGGCTTGAAATTGAGTTTTGGGGGTGTAAACCCGTAACTCTCTGTTTCTGGACTTAAGTTCACTGCCAGAACAGGTTCTTCTACGCGATCGCGATCTTCCTCACGCGATCGCGATGCTCAATTTTCTCGGCCTCACGCGATCGCGACTTCCTTCACGCGATCGCGATGCACAGTCACCCTGCCTCACGCGATCGCGTCCTTCATTCCTGCGATCGCGTAGCATATTTCTCCCTGGACCCATTTCTTCTTCTACGCGATCGCGTATATTGGCCTGCGATCGCGATTAACACCCGTTCACCTCTACGCGATCGCGGCTGTTACCCTGCGATCGCGATGCCTTATCTCCCAGCTCTACGCGATCGCATCCCCATCCCCGCGATCGCGGAGAGCAATTGTCTGCTGAGGTTATGACAGCAACCAGATTTTTCTCTTTTCTTTCAACAATGGTCCGTTTGGACCCCCGTATTCATCCCGAGACCCCCGGGACCCCAACGAAAACCACCAACATACTCCAACACATGATACGAACTTGTTCCAATCATAAAAACACCATACTAAACATCAAAATCACCAATTAACCACGGATTCAAGCCTAAGTTTCTTCAAAACTTTCAAAACTAACATTCGATCCAAAACCCGATCAAACGATGTCCGAATGACCTGAAAATTTGCAGACATATCCAAAATCACATAACGAAGCTACAGAAATTGTCGGAATTCCATTCCGACCCCGGATCAAAATATCACCTACCATCCGGTTTTCGCCAAAATTCAACATTCGCCAATTCAAGCTTAAAACTACACCGGACCTCCGAATTCAATTCCGATTGTTCTCCTAAGTCATAAATGATCCCCGGAACTAGTCGAATCATCAGAATCCGGTTCCGAGCACTCTAACTCAATAGTCAACTCTTGGTTGACTTTTCATATTTAAGCTTTCTTCAAACATGCTATTTGTTTCATTTTCAATCCAAATCACTCCTAACTCACCCGATATATTCTAATACTGATTTAAAAGCATAATGTATGTAAATGCAAGGTAACGGGGCGGTAATTCCCGTAACGACGGGCCGGGTCGTTACATTATCTGTATTCTGGGCTTCACAATTTGGATGTTTATACAAATCCACGATTATCCTCACATTTATAGAATATTGATAATTCACCTCTAGTGAGTGTCGAAATAGGCCATCTCGTCTCTACCCCTTCGGGATTAGGCGGGATACTCACTGAGCACACGTTGATTACGTACTCATACTACACTTTTGTGTATTTTTATTGCACATGTACATGTACACTTCTAGCAGCCTACTGGCGTAACAACATGGATAACTCTGGGACTAGGTGAGCTGCAATTTGAGAGACGACCCACAACTAGTGTAGTTCCTTTCTGTACTTTAATTATTTATTTCCTGTCCACTATATTTCGGATAGAGGTTGTATTAAATTTCATTTGTCAGTAATCGCTCATGCACTTGTGACACCGGATTTCTGGGAGGGTTCACAACAGAATTGTTTTAACTATTGTGATTTAAATTCGAATTCCAGTAGTGAACTTTTATTTATAAAAATGGAAGGAAAAACCTTAGATTTTCAAAAGTATTAAAAGAGGAAGTGATTGATAATTTAGTTGGCTGGCCTGACAGCGGTGTCCTGCGCCATCACGGCCCGTAGTGAATTTGGGTCGTGACACAATAGGTCAAAGAAAGATATAAAATCAACATCAATATTTGTTTTCTTCAAATGACCACCTACATATTTTCTAGAAGGGGAGAATACAAAATGGCCACCATAGTGATAGCTAATTTCTTTCTCCCTTATCATGTCTGAGCTTCCTAAAATATTATTGAAGATGAATTAGCTAAATATGAATAAACGAAGACACAAGTCTATATAATGTGAAAAAAGATTTAATAAAAAATTTAATATTACATAATAATCATATTACAATTATCTGGATAAACAAGTTCTTCTACAGGTTGCGTGAGCATGTTTTCGTCAATAGACGACTTCTTAGAACTCTTAACAGGTTGTGAGTCACAATTATCTGTCCAAGCGATTAGTTTTTTTCCAAAAATTATTCTTACCCATGTCTGGTTACAAATAAGAATTTGAAAGACACTAAAATAAATTATCATAAATATAAATATAAATGATATTTTCTGTATGCATTTAGTAGCCAACTTAGTAGCCAACTTCTTAACAAAGTTGAACCAAAAAGTAAAAAAAAAAGGATATGCCCGATAATCTAAGAAAAAGAAATTTTTTCTAAGTCTACAGAATTAAACAAAATAAAATAAATTTAAATGCATAATGCATAACTTGGAACAGAGATATAGGAAGAAATTCACAAGTAAAAAATATGCACCTCACTTTTTGGCTTTCTTTTGTGCTTTTAGTGTTTTAATGTTTTTTCGCTCTCTAATATTTCTATAGAAAAGGAACAACATATTACTCTCTAACAGAATTAGGAGGTTTTAATTTAGGCACAAAATATTTAGAGGGAAATAATATGGAGGGAATTGTTTTATTTTTGTTAATTCACGTATTTCAAAAAAAAAAATTATGTTTCCCTCCTAATAATCAATAACCACAAAAAAGAAGCTCCATATTTTTTTAAGTATAACAAATTTTTGACGGCAATTTTGTTCCTTTTGGAAATATACTTTCCTTTTTTATTTATGTTTAGGATACTTTGTTTTTTTAAAAGTTATTCTGATATTTTGGAAAAAAAAAACCTATGCTTAATGAACATATTTCAAAGGAATTAAATTAACAATAAAATTTTGTTTAAGAATTCTTTGGTACAATATCTTACGGAAGGTGAAATTGTTAACGAACAAAGATTTTTCTCACAGAAGGTGAAATATCTCACGGAAGGTGAAATATGTTCATTAACAAAGATTTCCTTTTTTCTTTCTTGGTTTGTTGAGCAGCAAAATTTTAGGCAAAAATATCTCACGGCAAAGTTGGGACAATTTCCTTCTTACCATTTCAAAGGATTTATAGTTGAATTCAAATACTTAAATATTAGTTTTTTTCGTAAATGTTAGAGCACGATTTTTAGTTAATAAAAAGATCAAGAAGAGTTGAAGTGGTGTATTTATAGTAAATTTTGAATACTTCAAATATAAGTAGTTTTAAATATGAAAAAATATTATAACCAAAATTTTAGTTAATTTAAAATTATGAAATATTAGCATAATAGTTAAATTACAATATTATTCTAGTAAAAAATATTTTTAAAGGGTAAAAAAAGCAAACAACATTTCTCTAAAGGCCTTCACGCTTTTAATATAATTATAATTATAATTTTTAAAGGGTAAAAAAGGCGAAAGACATTTCCAACCATATAATACTAATTTTATCAATTCAACTTTACAAGTGATCGTGCTTTCTTTTTAGTTTTAGTTGTAACGACCCGATCGGTCGTTTTAAGCTCTAGCCCGTCGATCTGCGATTTGACGCCATGAATAGCTTCATTTTATGTACTATGACTCGTACGCGTGGCCGAAATTAAATTTCGGGAAGTTCGGAGTCGATTTGGAAAGAGAATTCTTATTTCGGAAATCTTAAGTTGGAGGAATTGACTAAGATTGGCTTTTTTAGTAAACAACACCGGAATCGGGATTTGAAGGTTCCAACAGGTTCGTATGATGATTTCAGACTTGGAGGTATGTTTGGATTGACTTTTGAATGACCCGGTAGCGTTTTCGGTATGTATTGACTCGCCTGACAGTAGTTTACGGCGCTATTACAACCCTTTAATAAATTTTAGGTCGTGACATTAGTAAAAACACACAACCCTTGATGATTTAAAAAGTTTCTAAAAAAAATTCAAAAGTTATTCTCAATCTCATTCGAGAAAAGAAAAATATAGTTAATTGTAGATTAATAAGAAAATATTTAATATGTAAAATTTAAATTAATTTCAAAGTCCTAAATATTAGGAAAGTAACTTAAATTATAATTTTTCCTATTGTGAAAGTGTCACGACCCCAGCTCGCCCTCCTTGAACTATCGTGATAGCACCTAGTATCTACGACTAGGTAAGCCTAACAAATGGAAATAATTAAAATCTGATATAACAAAAATACAGTGTTTAAAATGTTGCCTGACATTTAACAATACAAAATCTCAACCTAACACTCCCAAAATTTGGAACCCCATGAATCACTAGCTAAGAGATACATAAAAGCTTTAACTCCAGAATGTCTATCAAAAGGAAAATACAGAAGGACTATATTAATACTGCGAATAGAAAGGGACTCTTCGGTGCACGACCCCAAACCTGGTCGTGATGGCGCCCAACCAATCGGCTAGGCAAGACTGACCAAATACACTCTCATCCCGAGCTTAGAGCTCAAAATCATTTATTTTAAGTCATTAACAGTGAAGGAAACTTAAATAAACTGATAGTTAGAAAAATATCCCGAAATCTCCAAAAAATAACATAATTTCCCAAAGATCTGGGGTCACGAGCCAAGAGCCTCTATCAGAATATCAATACAATATTGTAAGTAACTCTACAAGTCAGAGAGTACGTGGAATAAACAAAACAACAGAGTAATAAGGGGGGGGGGGTGTCGGAACCTGCGGACGCCAGACAACTACCTCGACGATCCCAAATGGAACTCTAGACCAGCACCAAGCTCAGCTAAGCTTCCAAGTACCTGAATATGCACATATGGTGCATGGATTCGAGTGATTACTTCAAACTCAGCGATAATAAAAGAAAATAATGTTGAGGAAAAGAAAACCACACAAAGCACCGTCTTGTGCTATAAAAATACAGAACCACATTTTTAGATTTCAGTACACTTTCATACCATTCCTTTATAACATATCTAAGTAGATTTTGAAATCTTTTTTTAACCTCTATTTCTTTCATTAATAACAGTTCAATACCTGGATACAACATCAAATAGTGCAAGTCTGCACTCAAGTCAGCCCCTTGGGCTCAGGACTCCTTAGCAATTTCCACCAGGGTATCTGGTCAATAAGGCAAATAATATATGTTTGCCAGTAATGTATGAGTGCTAAATGTCATGCCACATAGTACAAGTAAAGCCAATGTATGTATGCAATGCAATGCACATGACGATGTGGCGTACAGCCCGATCTATGCGAAGGCACCCGCGCTCACTATGGGGGTTCAGAGTCCAGAGGGGCTTCTACAGCCCAAGCGCAATATCAATATCACTCCCGCTATAACATGCAGCGCGATCCATGCATAGTCATGAATGCATATAAGCTCCTTCGGCAACAGTATCATAAAAGCTCACAACTAAAATGTCATCAAAGCCTCATATAAGTTTCAAATATTATAAAAATGCTGAGCAGCAAAATACCATTTTAAAAACATAGACTGAGATTAAAATATGCATAGTATTTCCAAGACAGTGATACCAATCCCTCAAGGATTCAAATATTCGGTACGAAGCCCAAAACATGATAATAAGTCGAGTTCATGATTATTAATATCTTTATTAGGGTGTAAATTCAATTTCAAGCAATTAGGTAGTAGTTTTATTAAGCAGGACAGACCAAGTCACAATCTCCAATGGTGCTCTACGCGACGCCCGTTATCCGACGTGCAAGTCACCTCAATACAGCAGTATGATGTGCAAGTCCTGGGTTTACAAACCTTCAGGACATCATTTACAAGTATTACCCACCTCGATCCAGCGAAAACTCTAGCCCACGACACCTTTTCTCCTCAAACTAGCCTCCACGCCCGTCGAAACTAGCCAAAAGCAGTACAAATATATCATAATACGCTAATGGAACAACACCCAATCAAAAACAATCGAAATATAGCTCGAAACTAGCAAAACCCGAGCCCCGGGCCTATTTTTCGAAGAATTATGAAACTCAAATTTTTGAAATCCTTGTCTAGGGACAAGTCCGTGCATATAAAATTTATCAAAATCGGAGTTCAAATGAGCCACCAAAACCCAATTTTACATAGCAAAAATCCACGCCATAACTTCCTTAATTTATACCCAAATTGAGAGATTTAATGGAAGATTCTTTGATAAAATGACGTACTAAGACCACGAGACTTACCTCCAATCACTTCCCGATGAAACCCCTTTCAAATTCTATCAATTAGCTCTCAATGTAGTGCAAAAATGGAGGAAATAATGAGGGGTTCACGCCTGAAATCTTTATTAAAATCGTTTTGTTCCGCCCAGGTTTAACACTACGCGAATGTGCTGAACACCCCCGCGTTCGCAATGAACAAATTCCATCCGACCAAATTTACCACTACGCAAATGCGACCACTGGCCCGCGAACGCGATGAACTGGCCCTTCCTCTTACGCAAACGCGTTACATTCACACGCGATCGCGATGCATGATCTGGTTACCCTTCGCGAAGGCGAATCCCCTGATGTGAACGTGATCAACAAAAATTTCAGACCCTCAAATTACTCTACGCGTTCGTGTCCATCACCACTCGAACGCGATGAACAAAAGTCTACAACTCTTATAGCAGGAAAACTGATGTCAATACAAACCAAAATGGGTCCGTTTCAACACCCGAATTCTTCCCGAGGCCCCCGGGACCTCAACCAAAGACACCAACATAACCCGAAACATCATACGAACTTGTTCCAATCATAAAAACACATCCTTAAACACAAAAATTATCAAATCAAGGGGGATTCAAGCTTAACTTTCAACTATAACTTCCGAAACCAACATTCAATCAAAAACCCGACCGAACGATGTCCGAATGACCTAAATATTCGAAGACATATCCAAAATCTCCTAACGAAGCTACTGCAACTGTCGGAGTTCCATTCCAACTTCCGGATCAAAATCTCAGCTATCAACCGGATTTCGCCAAAATTCTTACTTCACCAATTCAAGCCTATTTCTATACCGGGCCTCCAAATTCGATTCTGATCGCCCTTCTAAGTCATAAATCATCCCCCAAAGATATTCGAATCACTAGAATTCACATACGAGCCTTCTAACCACATAGTCAACTTCAGGTGGATTTTTCTGAAACAAACTCCCTTCTAAGAGGCTATATGCCTTATTTTCAACTCGAATAAATCCAAATTTGCCCGATAGACCCTAATACTTATATAGAACATGAAACAACACAATAAGGGGAAACGAGGAGGTAACTCATGTGATGACGGGTCGGGTCGTCACATGCTCCCCAACTTAAACAAACACTCATCCTCGAGCGGACTCAGAGTGGTACTAGAAGCAACCCAATAGCTGAATGACCTTACCAAGCATATACTCGGGGTGATCCCACATCACCCTATCTATCATAAGTCCGATAACACAATACAACAACAACAATAACAACGACCCAGTGAAATCCTACTAGTGGGATCTGGGGAGCGTAGAGTGTACGAAGACCTTACTTCTACCCCGAAGGAGTAGAGAGGCTGTTTTCGGAAGATCCTCGGCTCAAGAAGACAAAAAATACAAAGGAAGATGATGTTAGTAATACCACAATAATAATAAATAAATAAAAATAAAAGATATAAACAACATGAAAATAAAAGGATTATATAACGCAAAAGTGAAATAGTATCCCTGCCAAACTATTATCACAAAGTTATGACATAAGGCAAAACTCAAGTACCTCATATCCTATAACCATAATACTCAACCTCCACGAGTTCCTATCAAGTGCCATGTCCTCGGAAATCTAGAGCATCGCCATATCCTGCCTTATCACCTCCCCCCAATACTTCTTGGGCTGCCCTCGACCTCTTCTCAAGCCCTCTACAACCAGTCGTTCACACCTTCTTACTGGGGCATCTAGGCTTCTTCTCTTAACGTGCCCAAACCACCTGAGCATTGCTTCCCGCATCTTGTCATTAATAGAAGTCATAACCACCTTCTCCCTAATAACATCATTCCTGATCTTATCCATCCTACTATGCCCGCACATCTACCTTAACATCCTAATTTCTGTTACATTCATCTTCTGGATATGTGATTTCTTAATCACCCAACACTCAGCCACTCACGTCATGGTCGGCCTGCCCACCGCTTTATAGAACTTACCTTTGAGAATCAGCGGCACTCTTCTATCACACAGTACTCCGGATGGTAACCTACACTTTATCCATCCAACCCCGATACGGTGAAGTTCGATAACACAATATAGCTAGAATTTCACAGCCCATACAAACCATAAGCATATCGCACTTCCTGAAATCATACACCAAATCAGAACCCCACGTCTATACCCGAACAAACTATAATAACCTATACTCGTCACTCCAGGTGAGACCATATGATATGCTACACAACCCAAACACTCGAGACGATGGCATCTATCCACAACAATTGCCCACAATAACCAATTACCAATAGAAAAACCTTTTTCATTAGCTAATGTCTTATTCCAACACCTTCATATACTGCCAACGACAACCGTAGCACGTGATATACCGAACCCATCTCTCAGGTTAACCATTCATGAACCCATTTCCCTTTTGACTGATACTACAACAGATTTCGGAGCCAAACCTCGATATTACCTTTCTAACCAGCTGAAATCACATATACTCGCACTCATTAATGACTCTAACGTCATTTCACTTATAACACACCACACTAGTGATATGACACCTTAATACCGGCCTAAGCCACGACGAACATAACATAGGCTCCAATAAGAAACGATTTGAACACACCCAAATCATGACAACTGACTCAAACCAAAGAGCTGTAATTCAATTCCTCCACACTATCAGAACACAGACTGAGATCCCATCTTACATCATAGAAATAAAGTACCTGAATCCTCCTCGAAAGGTCAAACATCACGTGGCCTTGCCACAACTCATGATTCTATCCAAACACTATTACCAATGAAGCACCTCAAGTCACCATGCTCAAAACGGTCAGCCACATATAGATTTAGGTCTGAACTCAAGCAATCAATCACACCCATGGTGAAACCATTAATATACTCTATTCAATCATGAAAGGACATCGCCTAGCAATACCAATACGAACTTTCTTGAGAAATCAGGAAGTAATGCATACAAGGTAACATATAACTAAAAATTTTCACATCACACTGTTGCGGCGTGCAACCCGATCCAGATATCATACGCATGACAGCGTGCCATCCAATGGAAATACCATACCCGTGATGGTGTGCCGCCCATCCACACATATATACCTCATAAAAAGGAAATGCACATCGATTCAAATTTGCTCATTATAATAACTTATATAGTCCTATGCTCGGCCATACGAAATGCATCTGAAAAGTCCCTCAATACCGGAACTGAATCAATGATAGAAACCTCTGCACCAACATCTGCCACCAAGGCCCAATTAACAAAGCTATACCTGCCAACTGTCCGCTGTTCCCGGGGATGCAAAACTACCCTGCTATAACATAATCTGATGCACATTGCCAAGCAACCTGTGGTTTTTCCGACATAGCCCATAACACATTAGTGTAGACAACCTGACATTGGGACAATCAGTCTGCAATCTATTATCATAACCCAAATTTAACATATCAAGCAAAGAAAGATCCACTAGGACTTCCAATTTCCAATAACCGCTAAACGGTGCCGATACACACGATATACAACCACTGCATAGGCGGATCATGAGAACTTCTAGTCTCCATGTCACGACCCAAACCCCGGTCGTGATGGAGCCCAACACATTGCTAGGCAAGCTCGACCATCTTATCCATTAAAACAGCCAATTGTAAATTAATACTTATTAATCGGCGTAATTAGCTTGTCTTTATAACAAATCAAGAAGTGTATAAATGAAATACACGAATACAGTCCCAACCAAATCGTGGTGTCACAAGTCTGAGCCTCTACAAATGAGATCTACTACACAATAAAGTCTAAGAAGAATGGAGACAACAAAATGATAAAGAGGAAGAGGTCAGGTACTGCCGACGTCGGCAGCTACCTCGAAGTCTCCATGGAATGGGGGTAATAAAGCAGTTGCGATAGCTCAACTGCCCTCCTGAACCTGTATATCTGCACAAAAAGTGCAGGGGAGTGGGGTGAGTATACTTCAACCTAGTGAGTGATAATAATAAACAATAACTGAAAATAAGAACACCTGTACTATCACTAAACAGTTCTAAAGGTAACCTCACAGGTAAGCCATCTCTACAGTGAATACCCTCATCTCCAGTCCACTTCTATCTTACCATGGTCCCACACTGACCTTGTACTCACTCATACTGCTACGACGTACAACCGATCCAATGTTTATATATGTGTATACGTATGTCTATAATGCGGCGGCACATAGGTCGCTCCAATGTATGTATGCATATTCATGTAAAATGCTGCGGCGTGTAGCCCGCTCCAATATATATGTAGGTATATATATATATATATATATATATATATATATATATATATATATATATATATATATATATATATATATTAAATATAATGCTGCGGCGTGCAGCCCGCTCCAATACATATACCGCTGCGGCGCGCAGCCCGCTCCATTTAACATCGACGGCGCTCACTGGGGGTGTATACAGACTTCGGAGGGGCTCCCTTGGCCCAAGCGCTATGATGTTGCGGCGTGCGGCCCGATCCACACATATATTACTGCGGCGTGAAATCCGATCCATATGTATACATATTTATACTACTGCGGCGCGCAGCCCGATCCCATAATATACACCAGTGCTCACTGAGAATGTGTGCAGACTCAGACTCCGAAGGGGCTCCTACAGCCCAAGCGCAATAATACTGTGGCGTGCGGTCCGTCCCACATGTATATTACATGCATATTACATGTATATTACTGCAGCGTGCAGTCCGATCCAATATATATACTGCTGCGGCGTGTATATATATATATATAATATCTCACAGTGGGTCTTCAACCCTATCCCAGTCAGTATAGACTTGGCCTCTCAAGCCCAATGTAACATCTCATAGTGGGTCCTCGACCCCATCTCAGTCAATATAGACTAGGCCTCTCAGGCCCAATAAAAAATCTCATAGTGGGTCCTCGACCCCATTTCAGTCAATATAGACTTTGACTTTCAGGCTCAATACAAAATCTCACAGTGGGCCCTCGACCCTACCTCAGTCAGTATAGACTCGACCTCTCAGGCCCACTCAGCTAGAACAGAGAATCCCACCCCTTGGTAGCTTCTCTCTAAGTACACATGTATTATTGGCTCATGATATGCTATACAGCTATAACTACGGCTGAGTGTACGTATCCAACATGATATACTACGGCTGAGTGTAAGTTTCCAACATGATATAAGGGTCACCTAGCTCTACAGGTTTCCCTAATGCTCTACAGATCGACAATGCCCCAAACATGGCTACCAGCCCAACTACACAGTTATAAGCTCATTCACAGTCATAATACACAATAAGCTATCAGTTGGGAAGGACCAAGTCCAATCCCCCAATCACAATGTAACCACGCCCATCACGTGACGCGTGTCTCATCTCATCATAGCACTATATAGTGCAAGTACGGGGTTTCTAACCCTCAGTACATTATTTACTACCACCACTCACCTCGAACCGGTAGGAGTCTTAGCCCGCTCTGTGCTTGCCTCGCAAATAAATCTCCTCGGATGCCGAACCTGCTCAAAATCAATGAGAATACATCAATATAGGCTAATTAGACACAACCCATTCGAAATAACTCGATTTACACCAAAACCCACAAAGTTGTCAAAATCCGACTTTTGGTACGCTTCTCCAAATATTACGAAAGTTATATTTTCGAAATCCTTATCTCAACACGAGTCCATACATACAAAGTTTTCCAAAAAAGGACTCTGTTTGCCCGTTCAAATCAACATTTTACCATAACCTTGGCTTAGGGCTAAATTCTCCCATTAATTCATCCAATTTCAGTGGAATAGAGAAGGATTCTAAGATAAAAACACATATTTGAACCATAAAACTTACCTCCAATGACAACCCGATGAAATCCCAGCAATTTCCCGTCAATTTCTCTCTCTAAGACTCAACAATGGAGTTTTATGAATGAATGGCCGCGACTGAAATTCTCTGGACTTAAATTCACTGCCAGGCAATTTTACCCTACGCGATTGCACCCTTTGGCTCGCAATCGCGATGCACAGCTTTTGGGCGGTCAATTTTTTCTCTATGCAATCGCGTGGACCTAGACGCGATCGCAGTGACCAACCCAGCGACCCTACGAGATCGCAATGAGACGACCGTGATCGCACTGCACACGAACAAGACCTTACGCGATTGCATCAATACACTCGTGATCGCGATGCACAATCCCTTGACCTTACGCGATCACATCACTCTTCCTGCGATCGTGAAGAACAAATCTCCAGCCTCAATCTGATACATTACGCGATCGTATGGCCAGGCCTGCGATCGCGATGAATAAAATTTCTCTGCAATTTAGGGCAGCAATCAGTTGCTCACTTTGGCTCAAAATGATCTGTTTGGACCCCCCAATTCATCCCGAGGCCCCTGGGACCCCAACGAAAACCACCAACATACTCCAAAACATGATACAAACTTGTTCCAATCCTAAAAACACGCCCTTAAACACGGAAAACATCGAATCCAAGCAAATTCAAGCCTAAGTTTTCATTTAAACTACCGCAACCAACATTCGATAAAAAACCCGACCAAACGACCTCTGAATGATCTGAAATTTTGCAGGCATATCCAACATCACCTAACGGAGCTACGACAACTATCGGAATTCCATTCCGACTCCCGGATCAAAATCTTGCCTACCGTTCGCATTTCGCCGAAATTCAACTTTAGCCATTTCAAGCCTAAAACTACACCAGTCCTCCAAATTCACTTTCGATCCCTCTCCTAGCTCATAAATGACCTCCCGGTGCTGACCGAATCATCAGAATTTAGACTCGAGCTCACTATCTCACCAGTCAACATCCACCTGACTTTTCCCAACTATTCCTTCTTCTAAGAGACTATTTTTCTCTTTTCCAACCAATCTCAAACCAAATTGACTCAAACTCACCAAACATGCATATTGGAAAATTAAAAAGCATAATACAGGGATACCATGGTGATAGCTCACATGATGACGGGCTGGGTTATCACATTCTCCCCAACTTAAGAAAGCTCTCATCCTCGAGCGGACCAAGAGGTTTACTAGAAGTAACCCAATAGCTGAATGACCCTTCCAAGCATATATTCGGGGCGATCCCACGTCACCCTATCTCATATAAGTCCAGTACACATTACAGCTGGAATTCTCACAGCCCATCTGAACCATAAACCGCATTGCACTTTCCGAAATCACATACCAATCCTAATCTCATGCCTATACCTAGGATACACACGATCCAACTGTAATAGCCCATACTCGCCACTCCGGGTGAGATCACATGATGTATCAAACAACCCAATCGCTCAAGACGATGGCCTCGAGTCACAAATATTGCCCAAGGTAACCAAGTACTAACAGAAATACCTTTCTCATTAGATAGAGTCTTATTCCAACACCTTCATATCCTGCCCACGGCAGCTCAACATGCGATACGCCGAACCCATCTCTCGGGTCAACCATTCGTGAATCCATTTCCCTTATATAACTAATACCACAATAGATTTCGAAGCCAAACCTCGACATTACCTTTCTAAGAAGCAAAGATCAAATATGCTCATACTCATTAATGACTCCAACAATCATTTCGATTATAACACACCACACTGATGACATGACACCTCAATATCGCCCTATGCCACAATGAGCGCAACACAGGCTCCAATAAGAAACGATCTGAACACACTCGAATCATGACAACTAACTCACACAAAAAAGTTGTAATTCACATTCCTCAATATCATCACAACACATAACCGAGACCTCATCTCACATAATAGAATTAGGGTACCTGAATACTCCTCGAAAGGTCATAACATCACGTGGCCTTGTCACAGCTCCTGATTCCATCCAACACTATTACTCATGGAGCACCTCGAGTAACCATGCTCAAAACGGTCAGCCACGCACATATCTAGGTCTAAACTCAAGTAACCAATCACACCTGCGGTGGTACAATTGATATACGCTATCAAATCCTGAAAGGACACATCCGATGTGTTATTCCCTGAGTGGTACCCAATACGGACTTTTCCTCAGAAGTCATGAAGTATTGTACACAAGGTAACATATAGAAAGCTATATTTTCCACATCAGACTGTTGCGGCGCGCAACCCGTTCCAATAGCATACCTGTGGCGGCGTGCCACCCGATCCAGATACCATACCTGTGGCAGCGTACCACCCGATCCTGATACCATACATGTGGCGGAGTGCTACCCGATCCAGATACTATACCTGTGGCGGCATGCCACCCGATCCACGTTAAATCTAGCAAAAGGGAATGCACATCGACTTAAGTTGCTCATTGCAACAAACATATATATAGCCTCAAGCTCGGCCACATGAAACACATCCGACAAAGTTCCTCAATACCGGAACTGAATCAATGGTAGATACCTTTACACTGACATCCGCCACGAAGGCCCAACTGACAAAGCAATACCTACCAGCCGTCCGCCGGCCCTAGGGTACATCTACCTTGCTGGAGCATGATCTGAAGCTCTCTGCCATGGAGTTTGTGACATTTTTCTGACATAGTCCATATCATATTAGTCTGGACAACCTGGCTTATGACAACCAGTCTGCAATCATATATCATTATTCAAATTCATTGTATCAAGTAACAATATTGCCACTAGGGCTCCCAATTTCCAATAACCGCTAAAAGGTGCTGATACTCACAATATACCACCATTGCGTAGGAAGATTACGAGAACTTCTAGTCTCCAATATATATATAACACACATCAAGCATTCATTCATACTACGTAAGCCATTCAGAAATCTCCTTATGCCATTTACAACTCAATCATCACTGTCAATCCAACAAGAGGATACCACCACAACACTAGATATTATCAATTTATATTACCTGGCCCTTTTGACCATATACTCTGCCGAGTTACTAGAATAGCAGTACCATTTTCCTTAAACACCAGGAAGATTGATTCTCAGATTATCTACAACTGCCCACGCTGCTTGGGGATTTTAATGTTTTCCCATATAATATGAACTGATCCCAAAACCTTGAACATACCATTATCATCTTTCCATAACACATCGCATATACCATACTGCACCAAGATACATAGAGAATTTCTATCCCTCTCCTACCCCGCAAACATCAACGCACTCAACTAGTCAAGGACCTTCAGGATCCCATATAGGAGAAAAAAAATCATTACATATTCCATGCTTCGCATACCGATAGGAATATAATCATTTTCAAACCATGATAAAACACATCACAACTCTTTCTTCCCATTCATTGCATATGTTTAACTGCCAGGACTGAGTCCTTTTACCCACATCGAGCTACGCAACTGCCGGCACTCAAGAGTCTTGTTGCACCATATCTGCAATGCTTGTTATTTCAAACACATAGCAGGAGCTACTCGTGCCCTTTTTATACTGTATCAGTTTATTGGCATTTTTAATTTAATATTCTCCTTCACCGGAGGATCACAATACCTCAACTCATGTTACCACACAGAACTCGTACATAAGGCCACACGGTCTAAGACCTATAGGTCATTGAATACTCTCTCAATGTTTCCCATAAGTACCACAATCTGCAATACTTCACGTTGAAAAACTTCCTACGATTTTGAATTCGTTACCATTACTCTCCAATATAGATACATTGAATCTCATCATTCATATAACATAACACAATCTTAAGACACCTTACCATTACAAGCAAAATCTTGAACACCGCAAGACTATTCTCGGGCAACATCCACCCTTATTCAGTTATAATTCAACTGTCTTATTGAACAGAACCACTCGTGCCTTGTTAGATCTCTGACATCGCAGAACATGATCACATATAGATACAATTAGCTAACTTCCCTTTCTATACACCGAACATTCTTTAGCAACAACCGTTCAAAATATCCTAGTATTTCTTCACATCTATGAAGCACCATAACCTTCATCAGAATTTTCCCAACGTGCCTGGAGACAGAATCAACACACCACACAATAGTGCAATCAGTTAGTCAATAAGAACCTCCCCAACTTGGCTCGGAGCAATACACAAAAGCACTTTTAGCCACTCATAGCATTCTTACTCAATTGATGCTCCAATGTTACAGTGAGATTAAACTCAAGTCAATTACAAGCTTCAGCGGAGACTCGAATCATCAGAAATCTTAACTCTTCTGCAATTCTTGTATTCATTCACACACAACAGCTAAGCTCGTTCTTTAGGTGACAAAATCTTTTCTAAGTCTCAAATGTTTCCAAAATTTTTGACAGAGTTTCCTTTATAATTTGGCATATCCACTTGCTAGAGAATCACCAAAACCACCATAACAATACATCGGCAACTCGACAAAACATCACAATGCATATCCACAACATAAGTTTCATTACAACACGAATTATATCATCAAAGTTAGTACATGAATATGCGTTGCACCCGCTCAAATCATAACATATGTCAAATACCTTTCACCACAATACTCATAGCACAATCAATTCAATATTCTTGAGTCTGAACTCATACTACCACATGTAGTGCACTTTACATTTCCGCTAAGAGGCAATGAACATATTCCCCATGCCCATAGCTAGGGCTACATATCAAATCACAATAAGAACCGAATACCTTACAGCTCTCCCATTATCAAACTGCCATTTTAAAAATTAAGATCAATACTGATCATATGAACTTCATAATACCGGCTCGCGAAATTAGCACCTTGGTGCTCAAGCCATAGACAAGGATCCGGCCTCAAGTCCTCCAGACAGGCCCAACATGAACTCATAGAGATTATATATCGTCCCTCGACTGGGGAATCATAAGCCATCAAGGCAAATTTATCACTAAGCACTCGAGTGCACTTACAGACGTGTAGAAGGAATTTCAAAAATTACATCTCAAGCTGAATCAAGTACGCATGATAAGAATTTCAAGAATTTGAAACTTTCCTAAAGGTTTCTAGCCTCCCGAGGATAAGTACAGGCGTCCCCATACCGATCCACGAGATTCTACTAAACCGGCTCATGACTCGCGAGACCTGTTAACCTAAGCTCTGATACCAACGTGTCACGACCCAAACCCCGGTCGTGATGGTGCCCAACACATTGCTAGGCAAGCCCGACCATCTTATCCAGTAAACCAGCCAGATGTAAATTAATCCTAATTAATCGGCATAATTAGCTTGTCTTTATAACAAATCAAGAAGTGTAGAAATGAAATACACGAATACAATCCCAACCAAATCGTGGTGTCAAAAGTCCTGAGCCTCTACAAATGAGATCTACTACACAATCAAGTCTAAGCAGAATGGAGACAACAAAATGATAAAGAGGAAGAGGTCAGGTACTGCGGACGTCGGCAGCTACCTCAAAGTCTCCACGGAATAGGGATAATAAAGCAGTTGCGATAGCTCAACTGCCCTCCTGAACCTGCATATGTGCACAAAAAGTGCAGGGGAGTGGGGTGAGTATATTTCAACTCAGTGAGTAACAATAATAAACAATAACTGAAAGTAAGAACACCTGTACTATCACTAAACAGTTCTAAGGGCAACCTCACAGGTAAGTCATATCTACAGTGAATACCCCCATCTCCAGTCCACAACTGTCTCACAATGATCCCACACAGACCTAGTCCTCACTCATACTGCTACGGCGTACGGCCGATCCAATATTTATATATGTGTGCATATGTCTATAATGCGGCAGCGCGTAGCCCGCTGCGATATAAATATATATAGGTATATATATATATGTATAAGTATAATGATGCGGCGTGCAGCCTGCTCCAATACATATACCGCTGCGGCGTGCAGCCCGCTCTATTTAACGTCGATATTTTAGTATATATATGAATATGAATAAGTATGATACTGCGGCACGTAGCCCGCTCCAATACATATACCGATGCGGCGCGCAGCCCGCTCCAATACATATACCGCTGCGGCGCGCAGCCCGCTCCATTTAACGTCGACGGCGCTCACTGGGGGTGTATACAGACTTCGGAGGGGCTCCGTAGGCCCAAGCGCTATGATGCTGCGGCGTGCAGCCCGATCCACACATGTATTAATGCGGCGTGCAGTCCGATCCAGTATATATATATATATATATATATATATATATATACTACTGCGGCGCGCAGCCCGATCCCATAATATACTCCAGCGCCCACCGAGAATGTGTACAGACTCAGACTCCGAAGGGGATCCTACAGCCCAAGCACAATAATACTGCGGCGTGCAGTCCGTCCCACTTGTATATTACTGCGGCGTGCATTTCGATCCACATATACATCACTACGGTGTGCAGTCCGATCCAATACATATAGTGCTGTGGCGTGCAGCTTGATCTAATATATGTATGTATATATATTTATATATATATCATGTACTTGGCCTCTCAGGCCCAATATAATATATCACAATGGGTCCTTGACCCTGTCTCAGTTAATATAGACTTGGCCTTTCATGCCCAATATAACATCTCATAGTGGGTCCTCGACCCCATCTCAGTGAATATAAACTTGGCCTCTCAGGCCCAATAAAACATCTCATAGTGGGTCCTCGACCCCATCTTAGTCAATATAGACTTGGCCTTTCAGGCTCAATACAAAATCTCACAGTGGGATCTCGACCCTACCTCAGTCAGTATAGACTCGACCTCTCAGGCCCACTCAGCTAGAACAGGGAATCCCACCCCTTGGTAGCTTCTCTCTATGTACACAACTAGTACTGGCTCATGATATGCTATACAGCTATAACTACGGCTGAGTGTAAGTATCCAGCATGATATACTATGGCTGAGTATAAGTTTCCAACTTGATATAAGGGTCACCTAGCTCTACAGGTTTCCCTAATGCTCTACAGATCGGCACAAGGCCCCAAACATGGCTACCAGCCCAACTACACAGTTATAAGCTCATTCATAGTCATAATACACAATAAGCTATCAGTCGGGAAGGACCAAGTCCAATCCCCCAATAACAATGTCACCACGCCCGTCACGTGATGCGTGTCTCATCTCATCATAGCACTGTATACTGCAAGTACAAGATTTCAAAACCTTAGTACATTATTTACTACCACCACTCACCTCCAACTGGTAGGAGTCCTAGCCTGCTCTGCTCTTGCCTCGTAAATCAATCTCCTTGGATGCCGAATCTGCTCAAAATCAATGAGCATACATCAATATAGGCTAATTAGACACAACCCATTCGCAATAACTCGATTTTCACCAAAACTCACAAAGTTGTCAAAATCTGACTTTAGGTACGCTTCTCAAAAAATTATGAAAATTATATTTTGGGAATCCCTATCTCAACACGAGTCCATACATACAAAGTTTGCCAAAATCGGACTCCGTTTGCCCATTCAAATCAACATTTTACCATAACCTTGGCTTATGGCTAAATTCTCCCATTAATTCATCCAATTTCAGTGGAATAGAGAAGGATTCTAAGATAAAAACACATATTTGAACCATAAAACTTACCTCCGATGATAACCTAGTGAAATCCCAGCAATTTCCCATCAATTTCTCTCTCTAAGACTCAACAATGGAGTTTTATGAATGAATGGCCGCGACTGAAATGTTCTGCACTTAACTTCATTGCCAGGCATTTTTACCCTACGCGATCACAGCCCTTGGCTCCGGATCGCGATGCACAGCTTTTGGGCGGCCAATTTTTTCTCTACGCGATAGCATGGACCTTGTACGCGATCGCAGTGACCAACCCAGCGACCCTAGGCGATCGCAATAAGACGACCGCGATCGCACCGCACACGAACAAGACCTTACGCGATCGCATCAATACCCTCGCGATCGCGATGCACAATCTCTCGACCTTACGCGATTGCATCACTCTTCCTACGATCGCGAAGAAAAAATCGCCAGCCTTACTCTGATACACTACGTGATCACATCGCCTGGCCTGCGATCGCGATGAACAAAATTTCTCTACAATTTAGTGCAGCAATCAGCTGCTCACTTTAGCTTAAAATAGTCCGTTTGGACCACCGAATTTATCCCGATGCCCCCGGGACCCCAACAAAAACCACCAACATACCCCAAAACACGATACAAACTTGTTCCAATCCTAAAAACATGCCCTTAAACACGGAAAACATCGAATCCAAGCGAATTCAAGCATAAGTTTTCATTTAAACTTTGTCAACCAACATTCGATCAAAAACCCGACAAAACGACCTCTGAATGACCTGAAACTTTGCTGGCATATCCAAAATTGCCTAACGGAGCTATTGCAACTGTCGGAATTCCATTCTGACTCCCGGATCCAAATCTCGCCTACCGTTCAGATTTTGCCGAAATTCAACTTTAGCCATTTCAAGCCTAAAACTACACCGGTCGTCCAAATTCACTTCCGATCGCTCTCCTAGCTCATAAATGACCTCCCGGAGCTGACCGTATCATCATAATTTGATCCCGAGCTCACTAACTCACCAGTCAACATCCATCTGACTTTTCCCAACTATTCCTTCTTCTAAGAGACTATTTGTCTCTTTTCCAACCAAACTCAACCCGAATTGACTCAAACTCACCAAATATGCATATTGGAACATTAACAAGAATAATACGGGGATATCAGGTTGATAGCTCACATGATGACAGGCCGGGTCATCATACTCAAACACATATATAACTCATGATTTAATATGTCTGATCCCACACTCTGTCGTACGAATACATACATGCATCAAGCATCCATTCATACCACGAAAGACTTTCTAAAATTGCCCTATACCATCAACAAATCAATCTTCTCGGTCGATTCATCAAGAGGATACCGCAATACCACAAGATATTATCAGTTTACATTACCTTGCACTTTTGAACATATACCCCGCCAAATCACTAGAATAGCAGTACCATTTTCCTTAATCACCAGAAAGATTGATTCTTAAATTATTTGCAGCTACCCGCGCTGCTCTAGAATTCTAATGACTTACCATTATATTATCAACTGAACTAAAACCTTGAACACGCCAATATCAATTTTCCATAACACACCGCATATACTATACAATACTAAGATAACATGGGAACATCTATCCCCCTCCTGCGCTAAAAACATCGACGCACTCAACTAGTCAAGAACTTTCATGATCCCATATAGAAGAAAAATCATTACCCATTCCATGCTTCTCATACCAATAGGAAATATACTAATTTTCGAACCACGATAAAACAGATCACGAACTCTTTCTCTCAATTCCATTGCGCAAGCTAAACTGCCAGAACTGAATGCTTTTACCCACACTGAGCTATGCAACTGCCAACACTCAACAGAGTTGCTCCACCATACCTGTAAGTATCATACATAAGACCACATAATCTAAGACTCATAGGCCACTAAATACTCTCTCAGATGGTTCCTAGAAGTACCACATTCTATAATACTTTATTTTGAAGGACTTCCTGCGATTCTAAATTCGTTATCGTTACCTTCCAATACAGATACATAGAATCCCATAATTGACATAACATACCATAAGTCTTGATCTCTTCTAACGAAAACACAATCTCTAGCCACATACACAATCTTAAGACAGTTGACTATTACATGCAAAAATCTTGAACACCGCAAAATCATTCTCGGGAGTCATTCATCCTTATTTTGCTGTAATTCATCTGTCTAATTGAACAGAACTACTCTTCCCTTGTTAGAATTATAACACCGCAGAACATGATTTCATACATATACAAACAACTACCTTTTTGCTCTATGCACTGGGCATTCTTTATCAATAGCAACTCAACATATCCTAATATTTCTTCACATCTATGACACACCATACAACCTTTAACAAAAGTTTCCTTCACACTCGCCATTCTCGGCTCAATTTCCGGGACCATAACAGATTTGCCAACATACTTTGAGGTAGAGCCAACATAACACACAACAGTGCAATCAGTCAATCAATATCAATCTCACCAACTTGTCTCGAAGCCATATGCAAGGCACTGTTAACAACTCCTAGCACTTTAATCTAATGGTGCCACAATGTTATAGTTAGATTAAACTCAAGTCATTTACAAGCTTTGGTAGAGACTCGAATCATCAGAAATTTTAACTCTGATGCAATTTTTGCACTCTTTAACACACAACAACTCAGCCAACTCTTTAGGCGACAAAATCCTTACTAAGTCCCAAAGTTTCCAAAAATTTTGGCAGAATTTCCTTTGTAATTTGGCTTATCCACCTGCCAGAGAATCACCAAAATCATCCTAACAACACGTCCACAACTCGACAAGATATCACAATATATATCAACAACATTAATCTAAATACTACACGAATTATATTATCAAAATTGATACACGGACATTCGTTGCACCTGTTCGAATCATAACACATATAAAATACCTTTAAGTTACACATAAGAATCAACCCACATAAGGGCACTCCACAGGAGATAACCCACTTGCTTCACCACGGTTTAGTATTTCAGCACACCTTCCACCACAATACACATAGCACAACCAATTAGTCTTCCTGAGTCTAAACTCATACCACCGCACATAATTCACTTTACCTTTCCACTAAGAGACATGAAAATATTCACCACGCCCATAGCTTAGGGCTACACAATGGATCACAATAAGAATCGAACACCCAACAACCCATCCATTATCAAGCCGCCATTTCCACAATTAGGGACAATACTAATCATATGAATTTTGTAATACCAGCTCGCAAAATCAGTACCTCGTGCTCAAGCCATAGACAAAGATACGGTCTCAAGTCCTCCCGACTGGCCCAATATGAACTCACAGGTATTATATCTCGCCCCTCAATTGGGGAGTCACAAGCCATCAAGGCAAATATAATACTAAGCGCTTGAGTGCGCATACAGACGTGTGGAAGGAATTTCAAGAATTATATCTCAAGCTGAATTAAGCACACACGATAAGAATCCCAAGAATATGAAGTGTTTCCTAAAAAGTCTGCACCCTCCCGAGGATAAATATAGACGTCTCTATATCGAGCCGCGAGACACTACTAAACGAATCAAGACACATGAGGCCTAGTGTTCTAGTCTCTGATACCAACTTGTCACGACCCCAAACCTGGTTGTGATGGCGCCCAACCTATCGACTAGGCAAGCCCGACCAAATACACTCTTATCCTGAGTTTAGAGCTCAAAATCATTTATTTTAAGTCGTTAATAGTGAAGGAAACTAAAATAAACTAATAGTTATAAAAATATCCCGAAATCTCCCAAAAATAACGTAACTTCCCAAAGATCTAGGGTCACGAGCTAAGAGCCTCTATCAGAATATCAATACAATACTATAAGTAACTCTAAAAGTCTGAGAGTACGCGGAATAAACAAAACAACAAAGTAATTAGGGGGTGTCGGGTCCTGCTGACGCGAGGCAGCTACCTCGACGATCCGAAATGGAGCTTTAGACCAGCACAAAGCTCAACTAAGCTTCCAAGTACCTGAATTTGCACACATAGTGCAGGGAGTCGAGTGAGTACTTCCAACTCAGCGGTAATAAAAGTAAATAATGCTGAGAAAAAGAAAACCATACAAAGCACCGTCTTGTGCTATAAAAATACAGAACCACATTTTTAGATTTCAGCACACTTTCATAGTATTACTTTATAACATATCTGAGTAGATTTTGAAATATCTTTTTAACCAATCTTTCTTTCATTATTAACAGTTAAATACCTGGGTACAACATGAAATAGTGCAAGTGCACTCAAGTCAGCCCCTTGCTCAGCACTCCTTAACAAATTCCACCAGGGTATCTGGTCAATAAGGCAAATAACATATGTATGCCAGTAATGTATGAGTGAGAAATGTCATGCCACATAGTACAAGTAAAGACAATGTATGTATGCAATGCAATACACATGACGTTATGGCATACAGCCTAATCCATGAAAAGGCACCCGCGCTCACTGTGAGAGATCAGACTCCGGAGGTGCTCCAACAGCCCAAACGTAATATCAATATCACTCCCACGGTAGCGTGCAGCCCGATCCATGCATAGTCATGAATGCATATAATCCCCTTTGGCAACAGTATCATAACAGCTCACAGCTAAAATGTCATCAAAGCCTCGTTTAAGTTTCAAATCTTATAAAAATGCTGAGTAGCAAAATACCATTTTAAAACTTTAGACTAAAATGAAAATATGCACAGTTTTCCAAGATAGTGATACCAATCCCTGAAGGATTCAAATATTCGCCACGAAACCCAAAGCATGACAATTAGTCCAGTTCATGATAATTAATATCTTTATTAGGGTGTCAATTAAATTTCAAGTAATTAGGTAGTGTTTTTATTAAGAGAGATGGACCAAGTCACAATCCCCAATGGTGCTCTACCCACGCCCTTTATCCCGCGTGCAAGTCACCTCAATACAGCACTATGATGTGCAAGTCCAGGATTTACAAACCCTAAAGACATTATTTACAAGTATTACCCACCTCGATCCGGCGAAAACTGTAGCCCGCGACACCTTTTCTCCTCAAACCAGCCCGCGCATCGAAACTGGCCAAAATTAGTACCAATATATCCTAATAGGCTAATGGAACAACACCTAATCGAAAACAATCAAAATATAGCTCGAAACTAACAAAACTCGAGCGTCGGGCCCGCTTCTCGAAAATTATGAAACTCACATTTTCGGAATCCTCGTCTCTCCACGAGTCCGTGCATATAAAATTTATCAAAATCGGAGTGCAAATGAGCCCCCAATACCTAATTTTACATAGCAAAAATCCAAGCCCTAACTTCCTCAATTTATACCCAAATTCAGAGAATTAATGGAAGATTCTTTGATAAAATGACGTATTAAGACCACGAGACTTACCTTTAATCAGTTTCCGATGAAACCCCCTTCAAATTCTATCAATTAGCTCTCAATGTAGTGCAAAAATGGAGGAAATAATGAAGGGTTCGCGTCTGAAATCTTAATTAAAAGCTTTCGATCTGTTCCGCCCAAGTTTAACACTACGCGAACGCGGTCAACACCCCGCGTTCGCAGTGAAAACATTTTATCTAACTAAATTTACCTCTACGAGAACGCGACCCCTGGCCTGCGAACGCGATGCACTGGCCCTTCCTCTTACGCGAACGTGTTCCATTTTCATGCGATCGTGATGGATGATCTGCTTACCCTTCACGAATGCAAATCCCCTGATGCGAATGCGATGAACAAAAATTCCGAACCCTCAAATTACTCCACGCGTTCGCGTCCATCACCACGTGAACGCGATGAAGAAAAGTCTGCAACTCTTATAGAAGAAAAACTTATCTCAATACAAACCACAATGGGTCCGTTTGACCACCCGAATTCTTCCCGAGGCCCCCGGGACCTCAACCAAAGAAACCAACATACCCTGAAAAATCATAAGAACTTGCTCCAATCATAAAAACACATCATTAAACAAAAAAAAATCATCAAATCAAGGCGGATACAAGCCTAAGTTTCAACTCTAACTTTCGAAACCAACATTCAATCAAAAACCCGACCAAACGATGTCGGACTAACCTAAACATTTGTAGACATATCCAAAATCACCTAATGAAGCTACTTCAACCATCAAAATTCCATTCATACTCCCGGATAAAAATCTCACCTATCAACCGGATTTCGCCAAAATTCTAACTTCGCCATTTCAAGACTATTTCTACACCGGGCCTCCAAATTCTATTATGATCACCCTCCCAAGTCATAAATCATCCTCCGAAGCTATCTGAATCACCGAAATTCACATCAGAGCCTTCTAACCACATAGTCAACTTCAGGTTGACGTTTCTGAAACAAACTCCTTTCTAAGAGGTTATATGCCTTACTTTCAACCCGAATCAATCCAAATTCACCCGATAGACTCAAATACTGATATTGCACATGAAACAACACATTAATGGGGAAACATGGTGGTAACTCATGTGAAGACGAGTCGGGTCATCACATTCTGTCTACAGACGTGACAGATATACCTCGAAATCTATATGAAAATGTGTCACGACCCCATTTCGAAACCTGGTCGTGATGGTGCCTCTCATGAAGACAAGGCCAGCCAACTAACCCAATTTGTCTATTTAACATTATTAAACATAAATGAATGGATAAATATGACTTAATGTCATTAATAACTGATATTTACAACCCAATACAACCCGATCGGGGTGTCACAAGTCACGAGCATCTAAAGAAGACTAAACACAACCACTGGGACAATAATAATATACAAAATAAAATCTGAAATCATAGGACGAAGTCCGGTGCCACGAACGATGGTAGTCACCTTGCTCAGCTACAATAGTGATACCTTTAATCAACTAATAACCCGGTACCAGGTGAAACGATAACTGCAACTGCACGTGAGGTGTAGGGAGTAAAGTGAGTACTCCAACTCAATGATTAAATAATAACTTAGCAGTAGGAAATCACGTAAAGCACTCCATCATGCTATATAGGACAATGCAAATCTTTGAAAAACTTATAAAACCAGAAAAATCCTTTAGAAAATATTTGGCTCGGTTAAAAAGCTCTTTTGAAAATATCCTTTTCCAACAGTCATGCAAACGAATGTGAACGGATAGTGCAAGTCAGCACATAAGTCAGCCCTTCGGGCACAACACTCTACCAACAAATAACACCATGGTATCTGGTCAACAATGCAAGAAGTAGAATGGATGACAATGAAATAAGAGTGGTGAAAGTCATGACACATAGTACAAACAGGAACCAATATATGAATGCAATGCAATGCATATGACCGGTACACTCACGTACCCATTGCAACGTGCAGTCCGAGCCAACCATATGTTTATCGTCGACGGCACTCACTAGGGGTTTGTACAAACTTCAGAAGGGCTCCTACAGCCCAAGCGATATGGTTTTTAAGCCATTGTACATTTCTGCTTGATTTATTTAGCCTTTTCTCAATTATTATGGTTATTTTAAACAGTGAGTACGAGAGTGAGTCCGGGAAGAATAATAGGAATATGAACTTTGATGATTGATTTTTCCATCGAGTAAGTTTTTGTTACATTGTTAATTTTTATTTGTAATACTTCTTTAGCATCATTATTTTATTTATTTAATATTATACAGATTGTGCAAATGCGCAAGAAAGAAAATTCACAAGTAAGTTGCAAGTTGTATTATTTGGCTAGACGTCCTTTTGATGGAGTCCAAAGATTCAAAGGGTATGAGATAAATTATTTTAGATTTCATACTAAACAACTTGAAGGAAATAGGTTGAAGCAAAATAATGGTATTTTAGTACGAGGAATAATGATTGGCCAAAATATAAATTATTATGGTACTCTGACAGAAATAGTAGAACTTCAATATCTTGAAGGTAAATGGATTGTTTTATTTAAATGTGACTGGTTGGATGTTGATCACATTGGAAAAGGAGTGAAGATAGATAAACATGGCTTTGTTAGTGTCAATACTAAACAAAAGCTAGCAACAAATGAACCATTTGTTCTTGCATCTCAAGCAGAACAAGATTTTTATGTCAAGGATAATCTTCATCCCAATTCGCCCATTGTCTTGATCATTCTACTTATTTTACTGGTGGTTCTCTCAGTGAAGAAACATTTTAACAAAATGCTCTAGTGTTCTCGTGTACGTTTGAGGAAGATGGAGACTTTATGAACTGGAGAAGAAATTATCTTGACGTTATCAGCACTAATGTTACCTTAGATGATGATATTATTGAATACATCGAATCAGAACCTGAAGTTGATGATGAAGATTTATTACTGTAAAATATTTAGAAGTCTTATATGCATATTTATTTATCCTCAAGTAATGTTAAACTTTACTTATTTATTTGAGAGATGGTGTTTAGTTCTTTATTAGTTTAAAGAATTTACCTATTACTTTATTATATTGATGAATTACTCTAATTGAATATGAGTTAATATTTAATAGTGTTGACTTGATAATTTTAGTTGGATTGAGTTGAATGATCTTTTCTACCAGGTGTTACATTGATGGATTCTTAGGAGAAACTGTGGCAATTTTTTTTAGTAAATTAATAAATTGATATTGTTAAACATGCATAGTTGTTGGTAGAAATTGATTCTCGATGCTTGACACTTGATTTAGGAATAGCTATGTGATTATAAGAATTTTAATAAATTTCACACTTGAATTTATAAAATCTAACAAATTGAACCAAACTCCCTTGCATTCATTCCAACTAATGAATTAGTGACTAAACCTCTGTCTTCATGCTCTTTATAAATTTGTTTGATAATTGCCGCAAGGCGTGTACAATGTTTGTCCTCTTTTTATAAATACAAATGTACCTACATTTCTTGACAAGGAAAACCCCAATTAAGAAATTATCTATTATGAAGTTTTATAATTTTAGATTGTCTTTGCGTGTAAAATTTTTTAATAAGCTTCTAAAATAGATTTTTCGTTGAGTTGTCTCGTGTAGGTTTTTCCTGAGCACATATGTCCCAACAGTTGCTACAAGTTTTGAAAATTGTAGCAAGACTATTTTTTTAACTATAGAATTATGTGCACACAAATATATTGTGGCTAAAAGATTAAAATTGCTATAGTGACTTTATATGCATAGGAAAACTTAGAATTAACTACAATATTTATTGCAGAGATATAAATTCATAGCTATTTTATTTTTTCCATGATATTCATCGTAGATATTGAGCTAATTATTGCCACGACTTTTCTAACTTGAAGCAAATATATTCGATATTTTATTTGACATAATTTATTGTGGCTAATTATTTATTGTTGCTACAATAAATTAAATATGTGGCAAAAACTAACAATTAGCTACAAATTTATAATTTAGCAATAAATGTGTTGCTATTTTCGCAGTTATTATCATGATACTAACCAACTACAGCAAAAAGTAGGAATTAGCTTTGCCAATTTACTTTTTGTAGCTAAGAAATTTCACCAAATTTTGAACAACCACAAAATTTCAATTTTATGTCTATTGCTAGATAATAGCCACGATTTTTAAATTCATAGCAAAGAATTTGTAGCTGTAGATGCATAATGTTGTAGTGTGGTGCCATACGATAGGAAGGAATAGAAATGAGCTGAGTGCTCGGCACCAGATAAATACTGAAATCAATGTCCCTGTCCGGCGGCATGCCCGCCAGGTCTGTTGGAAACACATCAGGGAAATCCCTCACAACGGAAACCGAATCAAGACTAGGAGTCTCAACTCTGTCATCTCTCACAAATGCCCGATACGATAAACAGCCTTTCCCAACCATCCGTTGGGCCTTTAGGAAAAAAGATTACCCTGCTGGGTACATAATCAGTCGAACCACGTCACTCAATCCTCGGAACACCTGGCATAGCCAAGGTGACTGTCTTTGCATGACAGTCCATAATAGCATGACACGGAGATAACCAGTCCATGCCCAAATTAACATCGAAGTCTACCATGCCCAAAAGCAATAAATCAACTCGGGTCTCCAGACCCCCAATAGTAACAAGAGAGGACCGATACACATGGTCCACAACAATAGTATCACCCACCGGGGTAGATACGTGCAAAGGTGAAGCAAGACACCATCAGATCGTACCAAGATGATGGGCAAAATAGGAAGACACATAAGTGTGCGTAGATATGGGATCAAATAAAACAGATACATCCCTATGCTAGACTAAGATAATACCTATTATAACTACATCTAATGCAATGGTGTCCCTCCTATCTGAGAGAGCATAGAATCGAGCCTGATGACCATCAGATTAGTCTCCACGCTAGGGCGGCCCCTAGCTGACTAGCCCCTACCCCTACCTAACTAGGAGGGTGCTGAAGTAGATGGAGTAGAAGAGAAGGGTTGATCCCTCTACTGATATCGACCACCACGAAGCTGAGGACACTATCTCGTCATGTGGCCAAACTCACAACACTCGTAACAACTACCCGGAGCTGGAGAAGGGGACTGAAGGGAACCCTCACACCGGAATGACTAACCGATGCGCTCTACGTAGAAGAACCCTGAGCTGAAAGGGCATATGATGAGCTGTGAGGTGGGAGGGCACTAAGTGAAGACTAGACCAACTTGAAATCCTGATGACCGTGGCCTCAAGACGCCTTATGATACTCGGGACGAGCTCACTAGTGAGGTGTAAGGCCCCATAAAATTTTGTGCATAAAACCTAGTAGTTATAGTGTCATGGTTCGAATAATGTGTTAGGAATGCATAGAATTCTTCACGGCGAGCTTGCTCGCCGCGGTTCGGACCCTTGGTAGTGATTTAAGTTTCAAAAATGTAGAGAATCTATTTTTCCAGAAAAGTGTCAATTTTGCGGTCAAGAATGCTACCGCAGATCTGCTATGCGGACCGCATTCTTGCCGTAGAGCTTACCAGAAGGGTTCTCAAAATCATGTTGAAAATGCGGTCGATATGCGATCGCATAATGAATCTGCGGTACACTTTGCGACCGCAGATCAAGAATGCGGACCGCATTGTGGTCGCATTCTGTATCAGAACTTGTGTAATTTTGAGGTCATTCCGCGGTCACTTTGCGGACTGCATGTTGATTCTGCGATCGTAGATGCGACCGCAGAACTGACCCGGCCCAGAAATTTTATAAAATTTGACCCGATCTCTTCTTTAATATAACGCCTTTCCCCTTCATTTTATCATATCATCTTACCAAAATTAGAGAGAGAGAGGGGTTTTAGAGAGAGAAGTTCTTCATCTTCAATGATTGTTCCAACCATTTAGTCTAAAGGATTCTAGGGCCAAGATTCAACTTCCCCAAATCATTTCAAGGTAAAAACCCTAGCTATTTTCTCTAATTTTCAGTTTTAAATTGGGTAAAGAGAGGTTTGCATATAATAGCTTTTGAAAATGGAATTTTACACTCATGCATGATTATTGAACTTGATTTTTAGTAAAAGAAGTGAGTAGAAGTAAGAGTCTTCAAGAAGAAGGTTGGCAAGAGTAGTATATCTTGGGTAAGCATAAAGTAGGAAGTTAAAGGAAGAAAACTCGGTACCAGGTATGTCTGGCTAATTTTGATTCTTGTGAAATCGCCTATATGTGTGAAATTTGTTTGGTTCTTGTTAAATTGACAAATTGTGTGAAATTCCTGATGTTGTTGTTGGATGTTCAAAGTTGTTGTTGAACTATGAGTGATGTAATATGAGATATGAGCCGAAAGACAAATGAGAATTGAATTTGGTAAAAGAATTATGAATAATGGCTATAATGGCATATATGGTACCTTGTGGAAAAGAAACAAAAAACTTGAGGTGTGGTAAGTTATTGAACATAAAAGTATGAACATTCTCGGTTTTGGAACACTTGTAACTTGCTTCTGATATTGGCTTGAGAAGTAAATGAGAACATGAACCAATGTGTAAATTGCTTATTTGAACTTGTTGTAATTGTGTGTAGTGTCTTATCTGCTGTTTGTGATTGTTGTGTTTGAAAACTATATGGTGGGATCGGGTTGCGCGCCGCAACATGAGAAAATAAGGTGTGGGTTGGGGCGATAAGGGTGGCCGAGGTAATAAGGGTGGACAAGGTAATAAGGATGGAAAGCGATTGAAATCGCAAATGAAATTGAAACAAAATTATTGATATGAAATTATAAAAGGAGACAGCAGGAGAGTTTGCAACCTGGGGGGGGGCACTGATTGCCCCTATGTTTGACTACTTGCAATTTATGTGGTTGATTGGTTGTTGTTATATTTGTTGACCTTAAACGTTCTTGTGTTGAGGCTTATCTGAAATGAGTAAAAGTGGGAAACATGGATAGTTAGCTTAATTGATTTCTTGATGTAATATATTGTCTGTCTTGTTATCATGATCCTTGTTTAACGGCTTGAGTTTACTTGGGACAAAGTTTGTCCATACATACCAGTACAATTCAAGTGTACTGACGTCCATTTTTCTGGGGACGCTACATCCATGTTATGATTGTAGGTGGATCAGTAGGAGGCACTTCAGCTCATCGGCAGTAGTATCCTTCTCCTTCCACTGCCGTTTTGGTGAGCCCCTTTCTTCCTTGGGGCCCTGTGTGGTTCATGCCACTTTTGTTTAGATTTCATTTTGGTTTTGTAAGGTAGCCGGAGTCTTGTTACCGGCAAGTATTGTATTCCCCTTTTTGTATCCTAGAGGCTCTGTAGACATGTAAACTGTGGGACTCCGGTCTTATGTATATATTATGTTATGTCGGGCGTTGTAAAAACTGCAAACTTGTTAATGAATCACTCATATGGTTTTATTTGTTTAATGTGAAATCATTCATGGTTAGTAAGATATTTGGTTAATGAGAAACAATCAAAACAGGGGTAACGCGTGGGAATGAAAGGCACTCAGGTCCGCTTGACTGGGGCAACCCGGTGAGGCGCCGGTCATGTTCCCCGATTTGGGGCGTGACATGAGGCTTGAAAGAATGACTTCTGCTCTGTTGAACTTAGCCCTTAAATGGAGCACCACTGAAGCTACCCAATCGTCGAGGCCTCTTGGCCTCCCTCTCCTCTCTCTCCTGACAGCGAGCCATCTCAATATCACAGAATATCAACTGCATCCTTGAAGGTATGACTTAGAATCCTCTCTCGAGTCATCAGAATATGGATGGGATAAATGAGTCCATCCACAAACTGGTTAATCCTATCCCAATCAGTCAAGACCATCCATGGAGTATAATGAGGCAACTGAGACACGATTATATCTCCCTGACGAAGACACTCAAATTGTCTACGCTGCTCTTCCCTCTAAGACTGCGGTACCCACTTCTCCAAGAAGTGTTGTGATGACCCGACCCGTTGTCACGAGGGTTTCTGCCCTGTTATCTCCTCATTATGTGTTTCATATTTCTGTATCTGTATTAGAGTCTACCAGGTGAGTTTGGGTTGAATCTGGTTAAAAATAAGGCATATTGCCTTTTAGAATGAAGTTTTTTTTAGAAAAGTTAACCTAAAGTTGACTATGTGTTTATAGGGCTCGGATGTGGATTCTGGTGATTTGGTTAGCTTCGCGAGGTGATTTGTGACTTAGGAGAGCGATCGGAATTGAATTTGGAGGTCTGGTGTAGAAATAGGCTTGAATTGGCTATGTTGGAATTTTGGCGAAATCCGGTGGATAGGTGAGATTTTGACCTGGGGGTCAGAATGGAATTTTAACTATTGCAATAGCTTCGGTAGGTGATTTTGGATATGTCTGCAAATTTTCAAGTCATTCGGACATCATTCGGTCGGATTTTTTATTGGATGTTGGTTTCAGAAGTTCTAAGGAAAATTAGGCTTAAATCCGAGGTAATTTGGTGATTTTTCTGTTTAAAGGTATGATTTCATGATTGAATAAAGTTTGTATGATGTTGTAGAATGAGTTCTTATTTTTGGTTGAGGTCCCAGGGGCCTCGGGATGATTTCGGAAGGTTAAACGGGAAAATTCATATGTTGCATCAGGTCTGTGGGTTCTGTCTTCTGGTATTTTTGCTTCTACGGAAGGTGGACCACAGAAGCGGCACTGGGAGTGCAGGAGCGAGAATTGGGTGGCTCAGCTCGTTCCATACAAGTGGACATTAGTTAGCATGGGCGAGCCCGCAGATGTGGGAACTCGCCCGCAGAAGCGAAAGGGTCAGCTTGGGGGTTTCCGCAGAAGCGGAACATACTCCGCATAGGCGAAGTGGCGGAAGAGGAGACTTAACCGCATAAACGGTTTTGGAATTTAAGTGGAATACCGCAGAACCGGTCAGGCAGTCACAGAAGAACAGCTGAAGTGGCTTCTGAGTCGCAGAAGCGTAAGCCACAGTAGGTTTAATGCTTCAGCTTATTCGAATTTCAGTTGTGTTAAATTAATTGGGACTTCGAACTAAGAGAAGAGTTGGGTGATGTTGAAGAGGAAATTGTGGAGTATCATCAAGTAAGGACTCTTGGACCCAAATTATGTTATTATATTGATAAATCATGGAATTAATCTCTGAAAATGGAGGATTTGAATGAGCAAATGGACTCCGATTTTGATAAATTTTATATGTATGGACTTGTGGCGAGATGAGGATTCTGAAAATGTAGATTACATAATATTTTGAGAAGTGGGCCCGGGGCTTTGGTTTTGGCAACTTCGTGTTTTTGGGTGTAATTTGAGTTATTTCAATTGGGTTATGTTACTTTAGCCTATTTTGATGTATTACTATTGGTTTTGATCAGATTCGGCACCCGTGGAGGTTGATTCTCGTGGCAAGGGCATTGTGGACTATTGTTTGAGCCGGTTCGAGGTGAGTAATAGGTATGGATAATGATCTGAGGGTTTGAAACCCTGGTATATCACTATGTTATGTTATATTGAGGCGAGACACGTACTCTACTTTGAGTGCGGGGTCGATTGTGATTGGGGACTATGGCTTAGTCCGACTGTGTAGTATTATACTGTGTTGTTGGCTATAAATGAGCCGGTAAACCTCCTACTTGGATTGTTGGTTATATATTTGGGCTGTGAGCCAGTTATTTAGATCCCGTGAGGATCGTTATCATTGCTTCTATGATTATAGCATGTTATCATGATATTAGTCCTGAGCTAAACACAATCTAAAATGATTTTTCAAACTCTGGAATTCTTGAGCACTGATTTCTATTATCATTGTTAAAAAAGGATTCCAAAATGATAAATTATTATGCCTGTGAGGCTGGCATTGCATGTAGCTGGACTGGTAGTGGATCGGGCTGCGCGCCGTAGCATATCACTGATATTGCGCTTGGGCTGTAGGTACCTCTCTAGAGTCTGAACCCCCACAGTGAGCGCGAGTACCCAAATGGATCGGGCTACGCGCCGTAGCGGTCATGTTCAAGCATTTGCATTGCATTTAGACATATTTGTTGTATTGTCTTAGCTGTCATTACTTTATATGATATTTATACTACTTAAAAGGATAAAAAAGGTATTATATAGCTTTGCTAAGTTGTTTTATTGGGTATTTTTACATTCAATGTCTTTATTCGTTCTTATTACCACTAAGTTGGAAGTACTCACACTACTCCCTGCACCTTGTGTGCAGATCCCGATACTTTACAGCAGGGTTAACTTCCCAGCTGTTTCAGAGCATCTATAAAGACTCTCGAGGTAGTTGCTTAGCGTCCGCAGGACCCGAGTTTCCTTGTTATCTCTTTTCCTTGATTTTCCGTATTTTGTCAGACACTTATGTATTCAGTATTATTAAGGCACTCTTGGTAGAGGGTCATGACTCATGACCCCGGATTCTGTTGGGAGTGTTGTACAATGTTAGGATATTTTCATAGCTTATGCTGGATTTTGTATTTTTCTTATTTTGTTAATGCTTTTAAGAGTAAAGTTGGAGCTGGTAGCTCGATATTTTGAATGGTTGGTCAGGCTGGCCTAGCAATGTGCTGGGCGTCATCACGACCGGGTTTGGGGTCGTGATAAGTTAGTATTAGAGCCTAGGTTACTAGGCCTCATGAGTCTTGAGTCGTATAGTAGTGTCTCGCGAATTGGTACAGAGGCATCTGTATTTATCCTCGGGAGGATGCAGACCTTTTAAGAAACACTTCATATTCTTGAACTCTATCGTGCGGTTTTGTTGTTCCGAGAATTGAACTTCTGTATTCTATTCTCTCACAGATGGCGAGAACTCGTGCAACAAGACAAGGTGGACGGCCACTATTGCCACTAGAGAGAGGCCATGGTCGCGGCCGTGGTCGTGGTCATGGTAGAGCATAGAGGCAGTGCCAGTAGACCCACACGTTGCCCCTATTCAGGATCAGCCCCCAGTGGTTGAGGCTCCAGCAGCACCCGCTCAGGCACCGACAGTGCCTATTATTATTACGGGCCTTCAGGAGGCATTGGCCTGGATATCATTTGTTTGCACTGTGTTGTCTCAGGTAGTTTTAGCTACTACTGCAGCAGCGACATCTTAGACCAGTGGTGGTCATCAGATCCCTGCAGCTCACACACCAGAGCAGGTTGTGTAGGGACTTCAGACGCCAGAGGCAGTCCCAGTTCAGGTAGTAGCACCGGCTGTTCCAGTTGGCCCAACCCTAGGGTATGTTGTTCCGGTGACGCCTGATGACGAGCAGTGTCGGTTAGAGTGATTTGGCAGACTTCATCCGCCTACATTTAGTGGTACTGAAGGCGAGGATGCCAAGGGATTCTTGGACATGTGATAAAGGATGTTCCGTATGTGAGCACATGATTTTTGCATTAGGTAAACAAGATTCCAAAATTAAATAAAATAATATTTTTGAGTGTAATTACATGTCTTGTTTGAAATTAAATGCATTTTATGTGTTTGAATAATTAAAATTAGAAAATCAAAAAAGTAAGTTTAATACATGCATTTTTGAAATAAGTAGTTAATATAAAATCAACAAAAAAGTGCATTAATAGCGGAGATTAGGGAAAAATAGTAGATAATTGCCAAAAAATATTAGAAATTCAGTGCAAGTAGGAAATTGAATAAATCAAATAATACAAAAGAAAAGAAAACAAAAATACAAAAGAAAGTGCATAAAAATAATTAAAACAATCAGAAAATACAAAAAAATACATTGGGTTTAATTGTTTTGGGCCAAAAGGAATTGAATTAAAAGGCCCAAACACACTAGCCCAAGGAGATCCGGTCCAGGCCACTAGTGTATTTGATCTCAGCTGTTCATCAGGTTTAATCTAACGGCTGAGAATCAATCCAGAGTTATTTAATTAATTTAGATGTGGGACTCAATCTTAGCCGTCCATCTTGATGAATCCAACGGTTGGAATAATAGCGGAATTAATTAGCTAATTAAAGAAATAGGTTTGATCTCATCCGTCCGTTTGGGATGATCTGATGGTCAAGACCTTTGTTCTCTTTAGTAACCAAATGGCGTCGTTTTAGTAACGCCAATAACAACCGTTGATCTTCATCAGATCAACGGTCCAGGTTTCCACAACCCCCTCGCCTATAAAAGGCTTCTGTCTGAGAAAGACCGCCCGTTTCAAACCCTCCCAAACCCTAGCCGCCCTTCTCTCCAAATCTCTCTTCTTCTTCGTCTTCTCCGTCATCACCTTCGAACCCTAGTCGGCCATGGAGGCCACCACCTCCCGCGGTGGTCTCCGACCATCCCCTCGCCTCCCTTTCTCCTCCTCTTCTTCTTCTTCTTCTTCTTCTTCTTCTTCTTCTTCTTCTTCTTCTTCTTCTTCTTCTTCTTCTTCTTCTTCTCCATCAAAACCCTAGAAAAACAAAGAAAACACCCCTGTTCTTGATAAGCCGGTAATCAGAACCTACCTCCGGTGACCACCAAACAACGAATCTCCCTTCAAAACCAATGCCAAAAGGACCGTCTTGGTCCGATCTATCCAACCATACCACTCACCTCCCTCGAATCTCTTCGGAGCTCTTCGAATATCCAAAACAAAGTCGCCGGAACCCTAACTCCGGCGACTCAAAATAAAAACCCCACCAAGATCCAACCTTTACCCTCTCCTAAACACCCCACTACAACCAAAAACCCTAAAGACTTCGCCTTGAAGTCTAAAAGAAAAACCAGAAAAAGAAAAGTGAGAAAAAACGAAATAAAGAAACAAAGGTCTGGAAAAGACTGAAAACTTAAGCGAGAAAAGTGAAAGGGGAAAGCTCAGGGGACAGTCCCTGCTAAGCTAAGTACCCCTATCCCTTCTCTGCTTCTTTGCTTTCTCTGTTTTATCTGTGTTATTTCTTGTCTTGTATGTTTCCGTCTATCATTTTCTATTCTTTAGATTGTATATCTTGTGCTTCGCATGTTAGTTTTAGGGTTTTTAACTTGCTCATCTTTCGTATCTTTTTCCTGTTTGTCTGTTCATCTTCTCTTGTTTCATATCTTGCATCCTGCGTATTCTTGTCTGTTTTTCTGTTTTCTTTAGATCTTGAAATCCCATGACTACATCTGTTTAGTAGTAGGGTTTCTTAACTTGCTCATCTTCTATATCTCTTGCTTTGTTGTTTGTTTCTTTGATTCAAAGAGCCCGTTAGTATTAGGGTTTTTGTTCATCTTGTTCGTTTTGTTTTGATTTGGTTCTTCTGTTCTTCTATCATGTTCTTTCTTTTAAAGCTTCAACAGCATGTCTATTCTGCTCTTTTGGTGATTCTTTGTTTGGATTTTTGTTCTGACGTGGAGACTTGACTTGAATATCTCTCTTTTGTCTTTGTCTTTGGTCTTTTGTTAGTATTTAGTTCCTCCATTTTTGTTGGTCTTTGACATCTCCTTTACATGTTTAAGCTTTGACTCTTAGTCTGCATTAGTCCATCTTTATTAGCTCTCAATAAGTTTGAATGAGCTTTCTCTTCCTGGTCTTTTTCATGTTTAGTTATAGTGTTAGGACTAACTGTTAGTCTCATATTTGAGTTTGTTCTACTTCATCTTTTCCCCTACATCTCCTGATCAAAAACCATGATTCGACTCTAATAGTTAGTTTATACCACCTCTTCTATTCCTAGAAGAATGTTAATCTGATTCACTTCTTTCTCTGCTACTTGGCATGTTAGATGTTAGGATTCTTCTTCACTGCTTTCCCATGACTCTTTTTATGCTTAATTCTTATATACCAAAGTTAGAATTAGTACTTATTCTGTGATTCTTAGGTCTGATTAAGCCAATACCTCATCTCTTACTGATTGTTTGTTAGAGTTTAACTCCTATGTGTGTCTATGCCATGAACCATTAATGTTGTGAAGTTTTTTCAACTGTCATCTGACTTGAGCTAGTAGTAACTAAGTCTAAATTGACATGGGTTGACACTTTGTCACATGAAATTGGATAATGTTAATTGATTAACTAAGATTCAACCATATCAAATTTCCCTTTCTGAGTTTTGGTTGATTGATGCACATTGTTTGACCTTGTGTGGCTATGTGTGCAATACATGTTTAAAATGACTGAGTTTTCAGTAGTTCTTGTTAGCATGAGCATGTGTTTAACATTCATTAACTTTAGGTGATTAGTTATAGCTGCTAGTGCTAGATTCCCTAAAAATGGTTAGTTGTGAAATAGGTCTAAGACTGAAAATCAAACAAACATAGGTTATTAGGTAATAAGTGACCAAAAGAATGGTCAATTTTACAAATTGACCAACTCTACAAGGTCCAAACACACTGGTCCACATAAAAAAGGGCTAGTTGTGCAAAGTTGGTTAAGTCTGAAAATGCAGACTCACCAAGGCTCATTTGAGCCCTGAATCTCAGGTGGCTAGGTCTGCAAAGACCTTAGCCCAGCATGTGATCAGTTAAAAGGCAAGATTATGCAAAAGATTGGCTAAGTCTGCAAGTTCAGACTTGTCAAGGCTCAATTTGAGCCCTGAACCACAAGTGGTTAAGCCTGCAAAGTCTTTGGGGCCAACTGGGTTCAGCAAATGGGTTCAATTACCCAAGCCAAGTCTCAACTTGAGACTGGCTAAGTTTTAAATAGGGTAAATGCAGTAATAAAGCAGGCTAGTCCTGCAATTAGTTTTAAATATGAAATAAAAGGTGTTAATTAACTGAAAATGAAACAAAAAGAGGCTAAGTTTTAAATAATAGAACTGACCAGTCCTTAAATGCCAATGCAAGGACTGGCCATAGGTTAAATAAGTCCTAAGTGTTGAATACCTGACCTAGGTAGGTCGGGTAAAATAGCCAAATCATTAAGGGCATAAAGGGAAACCAAAAAGGTAAAATGGTGAATTATATAGAACATACAGGGTTAAGGGAGTCATTTGTACCCCTGATTTCTGCAATTTTGCAGAAGTTTAAGGGTATAATGGTCTCCCTAAAAAGGAAAATCTGTAAAAATCTTTAACCCTTAAGGATACCTTGGTAAAAAGCCTCAAAAGAAATCTTTTAGAACCTTCCAGCACATGCTGGAAGGGATTTGAAAACTGAATCAAGGGTCTAAGTGTAAGTTTAATATTTTTAAAAGGGGGAGAAGTGGGACCATTCTTCCTCCCCAAGTCATCAGCTCTTCTCACAACTATAAATACCCCTAAAAGAGTGAAGTAAGGGCTGGCTTTTGAAGAAAATTTCAGAGATAAATAGGAGTAATATAGCACATAGTATTTTCGAGCATTTTTGGAGTGAAAACCTCGTATAGTCATCTGTTTCTCGTGGTTTTCTGCTTGATTGCTGCTTGAATTCATACTTTGCTGTTGCTGTGGTCTTCTATTTGGCTGATATTCAATCTCACTGTTGCATTTGAATTTCTAGTTCATTGCTGTTACTTACTTGCTTAAATCCCATAGACTCATCGGTTCTTCTTGCTGATTCAGGTACATTTCTGATCAATTGAAGCTGTAATTGATGATTTGCTGAAATAAGAATGATGCTCCTGTTTAAATACTTGTGTTATTATGTATTTTTATTTTTATATTGTCATTAGTTACCTAGTATTAGTATAGATCTATAGTTAATGTAGTGTAGTGTGTGATAGCAGAAAAAACAAAGAAAAAAGCAGTGTAATAGCTAGTAATGTAGTAGTAGCATATTCATAGCAATAAATCACCTAGTTTAAATAGGTAAAACCCTAAAACATAAATAACTAATCACAGTTTTCAAACCATTAACTATTTCTTCAAAGAAGATTTCGTAAATCCATATCACTTAGCTAATGTCACAGATCTACACTTAAACATAGAATAGAAAAAGCTAGATCGAGTTGCGATTCATCTATAACTGGGCTAATAACTGTGTAATGACCCAAGTCATAATAAAATCAATAGTTTAATTACGCATAAGTCTTTGAGTCACTCGCATATAGGTACTCGGGTTGTATAATGGGGTAATTAGATTGTGTAACTATTGCTCATGTAATTAGTTAGATTTAAAGGAACAAAAGTTCGGATTTGAGTGAGTTTAAAAAGAGAAACACCTAGATAACATGACAACTCTATAAGAACCAGACTTGCAATATCAAATAAGTTATCTCATAGTAAAGTCGATAGTTAATAGTGTAACTGTAATTAATTCGTCCTATTCCTTATATAATCCTTATATTTTCTCACATATGTATATATAATTAAGCAACCTTTAATTAATTCAAATGATAGTGTAAACTCATTAATAGAGATCAAAGTTTGAGATAGTCTGTTAGTTAAAGCTTCGTGTACAATAGATAATTGATTCAGAATTAGTGTGTACTGATTTTCCTCTATTTGATGAATAAAATGCAATTGAATTCAGTCTTAGTGATTTATGTTTATTTTGTTGTGAGTTTCTTATTTATATTTTTATTGTCGTTGTTCCGATTCAATCTAGGCCCAAGAGATAACGTGGGCCTGAACTGCGGCATGAAACCAATTGGGGTGTCAACCAAAAGCTCGAAGACAGCCCGGGTCTTTAAGACCTGGGCGAGATATGCACTTGTTTAAGTATGCATGTAGAGGCCCAGGCCCAATAAAGCAATGACCATGGCCTGGGCCCGTGGCTGAAATAAGATAATAATTTGGCTAAGGAAAAAACATATATAGAAAATGTAGTTAAACAATAGGATTGGACTTTAAAAAATAATTGGGATGAGCCTCGCACAACACTAAATAGTGGGGCCCCCTTTTAGTAACGAATTAATTTAATCATAGATTCGGAAGGTTGATAGAAAATTTCACAACCTTTCGCAAAGATCTAAAGCCGTTAGACACTTGCAAGGCACGATTTAATATACCTTCCCTATAAATGAGTGTGCACTTGGTACGACTCAAATCCAAATCCCGGCAAAGCCTAAATATACCAAAAGTCACAGGCGTACTGGCTGCGGTGTGACTCGAGGTGCGTTTTTGCAATATCGCAATTTTGTAAAATATTAAAGTAAAAGCACATACGTATTGTTAAAATCTACAATGAGTCAAACAAGAGTCAAGAACGATGATTGAGCGACCGTGCTAAAACCATGAAATCCGGGAATGCCTAACACCTTCTCCCGGGTTAACAGAGTTCCTTATCCAGATCTTTGTTTCATGGACTATAATAATAGAGTCAATTTCCTCGGATTCGGGATTAACTGGTGACTTGGGAAACCCTTATTTTCTCAAGTGGCGACTGTGATAAATTAACAAAAATCCCAAACCGATTGTCCTTTAAGTGGAAAAACTACTTCCTCTTTGTTATTTTATCCGTCTCGGGTATTCTAACATCGAGGTATACCCTACATACCTTTCCGAACGGATTGGTACAAAAGTCTCTATTCAGGCATACATATTATGTGGGGTAGTATAAATGGAGGTATGACAGCTCTGGCGACTCTGCAGGGGATACCGACCCAGAACTTCGGTTTCAGGGTTTAAGAACTCGAGCTCCTTAGAATTGCCGTTCTTGATATTATTTGACTTTGTTATATGATTTAAACAACATGCTATGTGTTTTACCGCTTTGATACTACGTGGATTACATATAAAACTGTGTCGAAAACCCTTCTCTTCTTCACCCCCAGGGATGTGCTTACTGGTTGAGACTCCCCTTTCTATTAAGTTACACCAAAATTAAGAAACAGAGGCCGGATAAGTTACAAAGCCGATTTATTCCGTGAGTCAACGGCACGTAGCCCCCTCCTCGATTCGAGTTGTCCGCTCGGGTACACGGTCTAGCACTCTATGAAACTATAAGATGTTGAACATAGGTTTAGGACGATTATTTGCATCATATCTGGCTTAGGGGACTCAACACAGGGGTTGGGTCCGTCTAAGACAGGTGACCCGGTATTTAAAAAGACCGAGCATATTATGTGTTGCATTTTATTGTCCTTGATCGATATGCGGACCGGAAAAATTCCCAAGGATAGAAAAGTGTTGAATAGAAAAGAGAGAAATTGGAAATAATGAAAAAAAGAAGAGAGTGTATTCGGAAAATCTGAAAATTCTAAAAAAAAATGGTTTTATTGTTAAAATAATTGGTCAACTAATCTGACCGAACTACGCAGGTTTGATTCTCGCCATTAGGCGGGATACGTAGGCAACCCTTGGACGGGTCCAACCACACCTTTTAGAAAAAGACCAAAAAGATTTTCTTTCCAAATAATCGGAGTGATTGCTATTTTTGGAAACTGCCGAATGTTCCAAAAGGACGCCGGAAGGCTGTATTGGCAAAAATGGCCACTTCGAGAGTCATGTCTCTTTCAAAAATGAAAATTTGCATTGAAAAAGATTTTTTTGTCTTTCTGAATAAAATCGCCTTAATAAATGTGCAGGATAAGCACAATACTGAATGAACCTTTCGCCTTAATGAATAAAATCCCTTTGGAGCTCAGACTATGGTGGCACAACATGGGAACAGAAAGTCAAAACTGGATCAAAGGCTGCCTAAAGGATCTCACGGGGTTGTTGGACATAATTCCCCGAGGCGACATAATCAGAGCACTGGTCACATATTGGGATCGTGCACACAATGTACTACATCTTCTGGATTTTGAACTCACTCCTACTCTGGAGGAGATTGCTTTCTACATAAGGAAGCATGAGGTCCCCTTGAAAGGAAAATACCCGGTGTCCCCGAGAGCAGTAACAGTGCATCGCTTTTTGGATTCTTTGAAAATTGCTAGGAATGTCCACAATGAGGATTTAGCCAACGGATTTTGCTCCATGAACTTCATTTATAGCAGATATGGGCATATCGGGGGTTTCAATGACTCCACGAACAAGCTGTGTAGCAAGTCCAACCGCGCAAAGTGGGAGGAGCATCGACGATTTACTTTCTTAGTGGCATTTCTAGGAGTTATCATATTTCCGAGAAAAGATGGGCACATCAACATAAAGGTTGCCGGGGTAGCAAGCAATTTGGTAGTACAAGACAATTGTACTTTAGCTCCAATGATTTTAGCTGACATCTACCGTGCCTTGACTCAAACTCAATGCAAATCTGAAGCCAACTTCTTTGAGGGATGCAACTTAATTTTGCAGATTTGGTTGATTGAACATCTATGCCATCATCCTTCGTTCTCAAGCTATGGGCCGACTGGAAGAACGAGCCTTGAAGAATTTTACATGAGAACGAAAGAAGTTAAATTTCCAGAGGGAGTAAAGGATTGGATTTCGCATCTACGATCATTGACTGACGGCCAGATTGATTGGACATATGATTGCTTACCTCTTGAAGAGGTGATTTATATGCCGACAGAAGGGTCACACTTTTTGATCATGGGTTAAAAAGTATTAAGCCTTATGCCCCGTACAGGGCACTGCGACAACATGGTAGATGTCAAGTTATACCAAAGGATGGGGACCACATATCACAAGTGATAGAGATTAGTCCGGATGGGCGATTCCCGGAAGCAAAGGTCCGTTAGATTTTGAATGAATGTCAGAACTTGAAGGTAGATACTTGTGTGCAGAACAGATCTCGAGGTGAAGTGTCGTTCGGGTATTCCGCATGGTATCGACGGGGTATTGAGCACGACACGCCTTCGAAAAGACCTCACTTGCAAGATCTGGTGGAGCAATCTAAAGAAAACAAGAATTGGGCGGCTAAAGAAAGTGAATATAAGGCCAAGATCAGCTTGCTGGAAAAACAGTTGAGAGATCTATAGTTTGAGAGCGGTTTGCAGGCAGCATCCGACGAGGGAGAGAAAAAGCAGCTGAAGAAAGATAATAAAATGCTGAAGGCTCAGGTTGCTAATATGAAAATTGCATCCGAGACCCCTATTCGCTTAGCCCGAGATTAGAAACTGATTGGAACTCTTTGGCGCAAGGTGAATGACTACAGCTTCGACTTAGACAAAGCAGAAAAGGAGTTAGTCAGGGCTCGAAAGCAAATGGCCAAAGATGCCGAGGAAAGAGCCAAGTTGGTTCAGCAGCTAGAGCATAAGCATGAATTTGAGGTTGTTCGACTGAGAAAGATGATTGTTACAGCCACTGTCAAAAGTAACAAGGTCATCAAAGATCTCGAAGAAGAAAGAGAACATTGTTACACGACTATGGCTCGATTACAGTTTGAGCTACAACAAATACAAAAGGAGAACCAACGCACTTTAGATGCTCGCACCGAACAGATCAGTCGATTGCTTGAAGAGAAAGGGGTCATTCGAGAGAGAATTGTTCATATTGCTCAGTACATCACCTGGAAGAGCCAGCTATGTGAAGACATGTCCCGGGGAACCTTTGTGTCAGCAGTGAAGTTCTTTGTGCAGCAAGACATGTCCGACCTGGATAGGCTCCAAAAGGGATTAGCATATAGGCCCGCGGCAAGACCGAACGATGTCTCGCGGGCACTAGGAGCATTGATGTATTCTTAGGGCATGCATTCTGTATTTGTATTTCTTTCCATTAGTAATACAACACCATCTTGTAAACCGATGTTTTGAACTATCAATGGAAATCAATTGTTGTTGTCAATCCTTTTGCTTTATGTCAATTCTTTATTTACGATAGGCAAATAAATTGGAACGCGAATCAATAAAGAAAATAATGAAAGAAGAAAAGAGAGAAAGGAAAAAAAAGAGAAAAAAGAAAAGAGAGAAAAAAAAAGGAAAAGAAAAGGAAAAAAAAGAGAAAGAAAAAAAAGAAGAGAAAAGAAGAAAAAAGAAAAAAAAGAAAAAAAAGAAAAAAAAAGAGATTGGTTCGAAATAAAAGGCCGGGATGATGCATGACGATCCAAGGAAAAATGGTTTATTTTAAATCGTCGCATATTATCTCCTTATGTGCTAACCACTAACGGGTGTTGCTGTTTATGAGATCCAGATTCTAGTTGGCAACTGGCATTCTGGCTCCTCATCCCTACAACACAAGATCTAAGACAATGACAAAGGTCGTGTCACAAGAGATTGAACCAACAGTCATGGATCCCGTCTAGGAGGAGGAAGTTATGGACGTGACGGGAATGAAAGAAGAATTGTACAAGCTTAAACAGCAGATGGCTGAGATGTACTAGGCTTGGTCGAGGGGTCAACCCTTGCCTACGTATCCCGCTAACCCCGCATACATTCCACCAACCAATCCCAACCCTGAGCTATCCACTATGAACTCGTCCTCTTCATATCCTGACTATCACCACTACTATGCTTCCACCTCTCAAGTACCAGCACCTCTGTCAAAACAAGTGCCACCCCAACCACCCCAGGTTACTCCAGTATATGTAGCACCTCCACCTGCCGCCTTGCATAAGTCATCTAGTGAACCATTGTTTTATGTACAAGACACCCAGTACTACCCACCTGAACCAACCTTTCGGCAGCATGAATCTCACACTCCATTGATGGAGGCAATCGAAGAGAAACCTGTCAAGAATGCAGAACAGGAGGAGATGGCCAGGAAAATGAAGAGTTTGGAGCATGCCTTTCGTAACATGCAAGGGTTAGGGGGACAAGTAAGTGTGGCGTACAAAGACCTATGTCTGTTTCCCGAAGTGCAACTTCCTGTCGGATTCAAGTTGCCGAAGTTTGACATGTACAGTGGACACGGAGATCCGGTGGCCCATCTTAGAGGATACTGCAGCAAAATGCGGGGCACAGGGGGAAGAGATGAGCTTCTGATGGCATACTTCAGCCAAAGCTTGAGTGGTTCCGCATTGCAATGGTACACACACCAAGATCACACCAGATGGTTTATCTGGGATGATCTCGCGCAAGCTTTTGCGAATCATTTTCAGTACAATTTGGAAATCATACCGGATAGGTTGTCACTCACTAAGATGGAAAAGAAACCTGGTGAAAGCTTTAGAGAGTATGGTTTTAGGTGGATGGAACAAGTGGCGAGGGTGGATCCGCCGATGAAAGAAAGTGAAATGGTGGATTGTTTCTTGCAGGCTTTGGAGCCTACTATGGACATCTAGTGTCAGACTTTGGGAAGAATTTTAATGAAGTTGTAAAAATGGGAAGTTTCATGGAAGAAGGATTGAAAACTAACAAGATTATGAGTTTTTCAGCAATCAAGGCCACAAATCAGGCCATTCAGACTGGGAGTGGAGGAACCATTGGGATGAAGAAGAAAGAAGAAATGTCGGTCGTGGAGAGAAAACCCTGGAACCATAGCCAATACCACCACCCGTCGCGACCATATCAGCCATACCCCATACAACCCACCAACATCATACAACCCACCTCCACCATACTACCCACCTACTAACCCACACTACCATAATCCACAAGCCCAAACTTATCCACCACCACCACAGGTATAGCGAGCCCAGACCCCGCAGAATGTTTATCACATACAAAATGCCTACCCCTCTTCTAGAGCTTACAGAAACCCGAACAAACCCAACTTCAGGCCCAACCCGGAGATGTGGAATAGGAATCAAGTGAAGAAACCATTCACCCCGCTAGGGGAATCCTATACTAGCCTCTATCACCGATTGAAGGAATTGGGAATGTTGAGCCCAATCGAGTCAAAGCTTCCGAACCCACCTCCAAAAAATGTCGATCAGTCGGTCAGGTGCGAGTATTGCTCTGGAGCACCGAGACATGACACTAAGAAATGTTGGCATTTGAAGAACGCCATTCAAGAGCTCATTGATAGCCGGAGGATTGAGGTACAGGCTCCGAAGGCCCCGAAAATTACTCAGAACCCACTGCCGGCTCATCATGAAGCACATATGATAGAGTTGGCACAAGAAGAGAGCAGCCGGAAGCCATCCCAGTCGGTCATGATGATAAAGGCCAGCAGCAAAACAGAGAAGGAAATTGAGAAAGGAAAAGTGATAGCTGAAGAACCAGTGAAAAAGCAACCCGCTGTAGAGACTTTAAAAGTTGTAGTGCCAGGTGTGAAACCAGTGTTAACAGTGAAAGGTGCAAGCATGAAACCAGTAATTATAAGGCCAGTAGTACATATGCCGGTGGTAGATACCAAGACTGTACCTTGGAACAACAACAAGGTGGCAGTAGTGTACAAAGGGAAAGAGGTGACTGGAGAAATCAACGAGACGCATGGTCTAACTCGGTCCGGGAGGTGTTTTGCCCCGGAAGAGTTAAGGAAAATGAAGGTGGTGAAAGAGAGTCATTTGAAGAAGCCTGTGTCGGAAGAAGAAGCAGAAGAGTTCCTCAAGAAGATAAAATCTCAGGATTATTCCATAGTGGAATAGTTGAGGAAAACACCTGCACAAATCTCTTTGTTCTCATTGTTGATCCATTCGGAAGAACACAGAAAAGCATTGATAAAGATATTGAATGAGGCGCACGTCCCTGAGAAGATCTCGGTTTGTCATCTCGAAAAGATTACCAACAAGATCTTTGAATCCAACAAGATTACATTCTCAGACAGTGATTTTCCCATTGAGGGGAGTGAACATAATAGGGCGCTTTATCTCACAGTGAAAAGCGAGGAGTCAGTGGTCACCCGGGAGTTGGTAGATAATGGCTCAAATGAAAACATTTGCCCGATGTCGACTCTTGGAAAGTTGAATATCAGTCCTGACAGAATCCAAAGAAACAGTGTGAATGTGAGAGGATTTGACGGAGGTAGTAAGAACACTTTGGGTGATATCGTCTTTGAGGTTAACATTGGGCCTGTGGACTTTACAATGGAGTTTCAGGTACTGCACATTGCTGTATCTTACAATCTATTGCTGGGTCGACCATGGATCCACGCAGCCAAAGCCGTGCCGTCATCTTTGCACCAAATGGTCAAGTTTGAATGGGAGCAACAAGAAGTCGTAGTGCACGGAGAGGGAGACACCTGCAATGTCATAATGCCATTTGATGATGTTGATGGAGACAAAGGTCCTTGGGTATACCAGGTGGCGGATACTATAACAGTGAACAAGATTGCTGAGGGTGAGAAACTGCCAATCCCTACAGTGGCACCTGCTGCTATGATGGTAGCCCCGGAAATGCTTAAAAATGGATTTGCATCAGGGAAAGGGCTAGGGAAAGCTTTGCAAGGAATCACTCAACTAGTTCAGCTACCAGTGAACAAAGACACCTTCGGCTTGGTATTCAAACCCACCTATGCCGACATCCAAAAAGCCTAGAAAACCAAAAAGAAAAACTAGACCCTTCCTAAACCCATCGCCAAACTATCTGACACCTTTGCCAAGCTTCATACGAAACATCTGACATCTGCTACGTCTAGGTATGTTGAGACCATACCTGATGAGGAGATCTTGATGAGGTTTGAGATGATATTCGGGGATGGGAACATGGTTGATATGGGAAAATGTACTAGCAGGATGGACGTTCAGTTCGTGGGATCTGGTTTTATGCTCAACAACTGGGAAGCCACTCCTTTCCCAATCAAGAAGGAGTCTTGGTAGTTAGCTCTTGAAATTCATCATCGTTTCCCTGAAAAAAGCAATTTTACTTTATGTAGTCCCCCATCCCCCATGGAAATCAAAATGTACCCAAAACTTTGTTCATCTTTGAGATATCAATGAAATGCAGTTTTCTTCTTTCTTCATTTTTTTGCCTTATTTTTATCATTTCTTTTGCATAGTTCCATATGTGCTGATTCTGATGACATGTCATGCATGAAGAATTCCCGACCCAGTTCTGACAATCGAATTATCATACAAGAAATTGAGAATGATAGTGCGATAGAATAAGAGGATGAGGAAACCCTGGAGGAAATAAGTAAGGACCTGAACCAATATGAGGAAAAACCCAAACCGAACTTGAGTGAGACAGAATCCATCTATTTGGGGAGCGAAGATAATGTCCGGGAAACGAAAATCAGTGTTCATTTGGAAACCTCCCTCAGGGAAGAGTTAATAAAGTTGCTGCATGAATTCAAGGACATCTTTGCTTGGTCCTATGATGATATGCCTGGACTTAGTACCGATTTGGTGGTACACAAGTTGCCTATCTATCCTGAATGCCGGCCAGTGAAGCAAAAGTTGCGAAAGTTCAAAACGGACATCAGCATAAAGATAAAAGAAGAGGTGAATAAGCAGTTTGAGGCAAATGTCATACGAGTTACTAAGTACACCACCTGGTTGGCGAATGTTGTGCCATTCCCAAAGACAGATGGAAAAACCAGGGTGTGTGTGGATTACAGAGACCTTAACAAAGCCTGTCCAAAGGATGATTTCCCATTGCCAAACATCCACATATTGATCGACAATTGTGCCAAGCATGAGATCGGTTCATTTGTAGATTGCTATGAGGGTTATCACCAGATCCTGATGGACGAAGAAGATGCAGAGAAAACTGCTTTCATTACACCTTGGGGGACATATTGCTATAGAGTGATGCCGTTTGGGCTAAAGAATGCCGGAGCTACTTATATGAGGGCAGGGACCACAATGTTCCATGACATGATGCATCGAGAAATTGAAGTATATGTGGACGAGGTCATCATAACGTCCAAGAAGCAACATGATCATGTGAGGGATTTGAGGAATTTTTCTAGAGACTCCGGAGATACAATCTTAAACTCAATCCTGCAAAATGCGCTTTCGGAGTGCCCTCAGAGAAGCTGTTGGGGTTCATAGTGAGTCAGGTGGGGTATTGAACTAGATCCATCAAAGATCAAAGCTATCCAGAGTCTACCTCTGCCGAAGAACAAGAAGGAAGTAATGAGCTTATTGGGAAGGCTGAATTATATTAGCCGGTTCATCGCTCAGTTGACATCAACATGCGAGCCGATCTTCAAGTTGTTAAAGAAAGATGCAGCGGTGAAATGGACCAATGAGTGTAAGGAAGCCTTCGACAAAATCAAGGAATATTTAGCAAATCCTCCAGTGCTAGTTCCTTCAGAGCCGGGAAGACCTTTGATCTTGTATCTGGAAGTGCTTGACAATTCTTTTGGTTGTGTGCTAGGGCAGCACGATGAGACGGGCAAGAAAGAGCAGGCTATATATTACCTTAGTAAGAAATTCACATCTTACGAGGTAAAGTATACTCAGCTAGAAAGAACTTGTTGTGCATTGACCTGGGTGGCTCAGAAGCTGAAGCACTATCTATCAGCGTACACCACGTACTTGATATCATGGTTGGATCCTCTGAAGTACATATTCTAGAAGCCCATGCCTACAGGAAGACTTGCTAAATGGCAGATTTTGCTCACAGAATATGACATCATTTATGTAACTCGTACGACGATGAAGGCGCAGGCAGTTGCGGATCACTTAGCAGAGAATCCCGTGGATGATGAATATGAGCCATTAAAGACATATTTTCCGGATGATGAGGCAATAAATGTCGAAGAAATAGAACAGAGTGAAAGACCAGGATGGAAGATGTATTTCGACAGAGCCGTCAACAGTAAGGGAGTTGGTATCGGAGCAGTACTCATTTCAGAAACGGCTCAACACTATCCCGTCACCGCTCAGCTTCGATTTTTCTGTACCAACAATATGGCTGAATATGAGGCATGTATCTTGGGATTAAGGATGGCGATAGACATGGGTGTTCAAGAGATTTTGGTCATGGGTGACTCAGATCTTTTGATACACCAAATCCAGGGAGAATGTGAAACAAGGGATTTGAAATTGATACCTTACCGGCATTGTTTGCATGAGTTGTCCCAAAGATTTCAGTCTAAGGAATTCAAACATATCCTAAGAATGCACAACGAAGTTGTAGATGCTCTGGCCACCCTGTCCTCCATGTTACATCATCCAGACAAATCCTATATATATCCACTCGAGATCCAGGTGCGTGATCAGAATGCTTACTGTTTCGCTGTGGAAGGAGAATTGGACGAAGAACCGTGGTATCACGACATTAGGGAATACCTAAAGGCAGGCAAATACCCGGAGCAGGCCACCGGAGATCAGAAAAGAGCTATCAGACGTTTGGCTAATGGCTTTTTCCTCAGTGGAGGAATCATATATAAGAGAACACTAGACCTGGGATTGTTGAGGTGTGTGGATGCGCACAAGCTGATGAGATTATGATTGAGGTACATGTTGGAGCCTGTGGACCCCATATGAGCAGGTATATCTTAGTGATAATAGGTGAATTTGACTATAATTATACACTAAATAATCACACTTTGTTATGGTATTTATGTTGTTTATGAGGACAAAATGCTTTGATTAGTGTTTGTTTGTGTGTTATAGGTACATGTGATGCAATGGATGCTAAGAAGAGTATTTTGAAGTCATATGTTGATGAAAAGGCCAAGAGAAGATCTAAGGTAAAAAGAGCTGGAAGAAGCAGTCAAAAATACGCAGCACTGTTCATCCGCAGTTCATTCGCGGTCGCGGATGAACCACGAAAAAAGAGGCATTCTGAAGTTTGACTATTCGCGGTTGGCTCGCGGCCGCAAACGAACCGCGGAAGACGGCGCCCAGTTCTCCTAATTGGATTCGAATTTAGTTTTTTAAGCCCTAAAACCTATATATAAACTCCTAGTTTGCCCCATAGAGGCATGTTGCCTTTAATTCAATAGATATTTAGTAAGAGAGAATCCTCTCAAACTCCTTCTTTTATTTTATATCGATTATTTCTTTATGATTTCAATTATTATTCTTGTTTCTTCAAGCATGAGTAGCTAAATTCTTTTCTAAGGTTTTGATGGAACCTATAGAGTGATGAACTTATTGTTTATATGATTACAAATTGTGACTTATATATCTATTTGTTCAACTTCATTCTTGTTGTAGTTAATTGGTAGACGTCCCAATTAGCGGTGCCTATTTAGTGTGAATAACTTGGCAAAGAGTGGATATTTAGGTATATTGTTGAACAACACCACACCTAGGTTATTAGAGGAATCTATAGCTTTAGGCGTAAAGACGGGGTTAGGAATAACGAAGTCTTGGGTGCAATCTTAAGTGAACTATTCAAATTAAAGCTAGCTAGGGTAGCTCGAGAGAGTGCACTAGTAAATTATTGTAATTGCTCGGGAGAGGGTTAAGATACACATAGCGTTCATGATTGATAGAATATATTAACAATTTGTATGAGCATAACGATAAGGGATTTCATCAATAGGGGAAATCAATACCTTAGTCCCTCTCATAATATTCTTTTTACTCTACATTCAATTCTTTCTTTCAAGCATTCTTAATTATTGCAAAGTAGATATTCGAAATTCACACAAAGATATATTCAAAGTTTGGGGACTTGATTCGGAAGTACTTTTGGGGTTGTGATAGTTGCAATTGGTAGGTTAATTTTCTGTGGGATCGATCTTGGACTTATTAGACCAGGTTATATTGACTACGACCGTTGCATGGACATGAATCACTTAGCAAAGAAGATTTAGAGAGCCGGGTATTACTGGCTCACCATGGGGCGGGATTATATCAGGTATGTGAGGAAATGCCACCAATGCCAAGTACATGGAGATCTAATTCACTCCCCACCTTATGAATTGCATATGATGTCTGCACCCTGTCCATTCGTTGCCTGGGGCATGGATGTTATCGGACCAATAGAGCCAGCAGCTTCCAATGGGCACAGATTCATTTTGGCCGCGATTGATTATTTCACTAAGTGGGTTGAGGTGAAGACATTCAAAGCAGTGACAAAGAAGGTTGTGGTGGATTTTGTGCATGAAAATATCATATGCCGGTTCGGAATTCCCAAGTTAATCATCATAGATAACGGGGCCAATCTGAACAGTCACCTCATGGCGGAAGTTTGCCGGAGATTTAAGATCACACATCGCAATTCCACACCATACAGGCCAAAGGCGAATGGGGCAGTAGAAGCTGCAAACAAGAACATAAAAAAGATCCTCAGGAAAATGGTGGAGGAATCCTGGCAATGGCATGAGAAGTTACCTTTCGCTCTTATGGGTTATCGCACAACAGTGCGCACTTCTATCGGCGCCACACCTTATTCATTGGTGGATGGGACAGAGGCTGTTATACCCGTAGAAATAGAGATACTGTCATTACAAATCATAGCTGAAGCTGAAATAGATGACGAAGAATGGGTAAAAGCTCGGCTAGAGCAATTAAATCTGATTGACGAGAAGAGGTTGGCCGCGGTTTGCCATGGTCAATTGTATCAACAGAGAATGGCCAGAGCATACAATAAGAAGGTGTGTCATCAAAAGTTTGAAGTTGGACAACTCGTATTGAGGCGTATCCTACCGCATTGGGCCGAAGCAAAGGGCAAATTTGCGCCAAACTGGCAGGGACCATTTGTGGTATCACGGGTGTTGTCTAATGGGGCATTATATTTGACAGATATTGTGGGAAAGTGCGTAGAGACTGCTATCAATTCAGATGCGGTCAAAAGATACTATGTATGATTCCTTTTCAATTGTATGAATGTATTTTGTTGTGATATTGGAATTGAAATGACGAAGGCATTTCATTCTCTATCCAAACACTTTATCCATTGACATCCCTTTTGAGCCATGTTCGATATATTCTTTCATACCCCTCTCTCGGAATTGCTTATGGGACAATAAAGAAAAAACGAGAAAAAAATGAAAATGAAAAATGATGATGAAAAATGAATGAAAAGAAAAAGAAAGAAGAGAAAAAAAACAAAGAAATCGGGAAAAAGTCAAAAAAAAATTCATTAATTGATGGTGTAGTAATGTACTACATTTGACTTGATCATAAAAGGGTACGTAGGCAGCCTCACTGAGGTTCAGTCACAATAAAGAAAAAATCCAAAAATCCCCACATATTGAAACTGGGGCAGAAGTTATGTTTTATAATTCCGAGAGTTGTAAATATTTTTAAACCCTCGTAAATTTTTGAGCCTTTATACCCTTCTTTCTTAACCCATCCAAAAGCTACGTTACTGTCCAAAGAAAGACCTTCTGATCAATTTCAAGAGAATAACAAATGCAACAAAATGAAGGAAGAACGAAACATTGGACAACACCCATGGTATAGAAAACAAAATACAAAAGGAAAAATGAAAAAAATGAAAAAAAATGAGAGAGTCTCATCTGTGAAAACATTAACTGGCACCGTGTAGCGACTGTGAGGTTGAGAGAAAATAAAATGAGAGAGTCCTATTGGTGAAAACCTTTCGAGTCACCATAGGGCGATCGTAAGGATTACAATGAAAAGAGAAAAGGCAACAAAAAAAAATAGTATCGGGTTGGGTTGAGAACAATTCGGAGTCGGATTAATGGGTTGAATGAACTGGGTCAGAGTTTAAATACATGGCATGGTGAGCGGAATCAGCCAAGAATACCCAGATAAGTTCTACCATCTTCTCCGAAACACCCTTACACTCTTTCATTTTTTCTGCATTTCATTGTTTGCCTTTTTGAGGGCTAACTACCAGCTCCGATGATAAGAACTGAAATAACACTGAAAAAACAACACAGTGATAAAAAAGCAAAAAGAGGAAAGCAATAAGAGGCAGGGACAGCAGATGCCAGTTGCCAACAGTTTATATCTAATAAATTTCTATTTGTGATTTAGACAGGAACAAATTGTCACTAATCACTTTAAAGTGAATGTGACCAACGTGGAAAGATAGAAAAACACTAAAAAGTGAAAGTCCAGCAATAAGTGAAGGAATTCACAGGTGAAAAGCCTTCAGTCAAAGAAAATACCAAAAATAAGAGGAGGATACCATCTTTAAAATCCACTCCCCATTTATCAAACTAAGGGAATACTTTTCCGCAAATTTTTAATTTCTTGCATCAGGCGCCCACCTGGATAACAAGGGAATATTTTTCTGCAAAATCTTTAATTTCATGCATCAGGCGCCCACCTGGAAAACAAGGGAATAATTTTCCGCAAATTTTTCAATTTCTTGCATCAGGCACCCACCTGGATAACAAGGATATATTTTTCTGCAAAATCTTTAATTTCGTGCATCAGGCGCCCACCTGGATAACAAGGGAATATTTTTCTGCAAAATCTTTAATTTCATGCATCAGGCGCCCACCTGGATAACAAGGGAATACTTTTCCGCAAATTTTTAATTTTTTGCATCAGGCGCCCACCTGGATAACAAGAGAATATTTTTCTGCAAAATCTTTAATTTCATGCATCAGGCGCCCACCTGGATAACAAGGGAATACTTTTCCGTAATTTTTTAAATTTCTTGCATCAGGCGCCCACCTGGATAACAGGGGAATATTTTTCTGCAAAATCTTTAATTTCATGCATCAGGCGCCCACCTGGATAACAAGGGAATACTTTTCCGCAAATTTTTAATTTTTTGCATCAGGCGCCCACCTGGATAACAAGGGAATATTTTTCTGCAAAATCTTTAATTTCATGCATCAGGCACCCACCTGGATAACAAGGGAATATTTTTCTGCAAAATCTTTAATTTCATGCATCAGGCGCCCACCTGGATAACAAGGGAATACTTTTCCGCAAATTTTTAATTTTTTGCATCAGGCGCCCACCTAGATAATAAGGGAATATTTTTCTGCAAAATCTTTAATTTCATGCATCAGGCGTCCACCTGGATAACAAGGGAATACTTTTCCGCAAATTTTTTAATTTTTTGCATCAGGCGCCCACCTGGATAATAAGGGAATATTTTTTTGCAAAATCTTTAATTTCATTGATCAGGTGCCCACCTGGATAACAACGGAATATTTTTCTGCAAAATCTTTAATTTCATGCATCAGGCGCCCACCTGGATAACAAGGGAATACTTTTCCGCAAATTTTAAATTTTTTGCATCAGGCGCCCACCTAGATAATAAGGGAATATTTTTCTGCAAAATCTTTAATTTCATGCATCAGGCGCCCACCTGGATAACAAGGGAATACTTTTTCGCAAATTTTTTAATTTTTTGCATCAGGCGCCCACCTGGATAATAAGGGAATATTTTTTTGCAAAATCTTTAATTTCATGCATCAGGCGCCCACCTGGATAACAAGGGATATTTTTCTGCAAGATCTTTAATTTCATGCATCAGGTGCCCACCTGGATAACAAGGGAATACTTTTCCGCAAATTTTTTAATTTCTTGCATCAGGCGCCCACCAGGATAATAAGGGACTATTTTTCTGCAAAATCTTTAATTTCATGCATCAGGCGCCCACCTGGATAACAAAGGAATATTTTTCTGCAAAATCTTTAATTTCGTGCATCAGGCGCCCACCTAGATAACAAGGGAATATTTTTCTGCAAAATCTTTAATTTCTTGCATCAGGCGTCCACCTGGATAACAAGGGAATATTTTTCCGCAAATTTTTAATTTTTTGCATCAGGCGCCCACCTGGATAACAAGGGAATATTTTTCTGCAAAATCTTTAATTTCATGCATCAGGCGCCCACCTGGATAACAAGGGAATACTTTTTCGCAAATTTTTAATTTCTTGCATGAGGCGCCCACCTGGATAAAAAGGGAATATTTTTTTGCAAAATCTTTAATTTCATGCATCAGGCGCCCACCTGGATAACAAGGGAATACTTTTCCGCAAATTTTTAATTTCTTGCATCAGGCGCCCACCTAGATAACAAGGGACTATTTTTCTGCAAAAATCTTTAATTTTCATGCATTAGGCGCCCACCTGGATAACAAGGGATTACTTTTCCGCAATTTTATTTCTGCAACTCTGGTTGTGTTAGCTAACATGAGTAACACCGTAACATAAAAGCCCATACTGGGGTAGAAGAAAAGTTTGTTGTTTTGTTTTGTTTTGAGCAGGCATCAGCTTGAGGGCAAGAAGTATCATTGGAAATCAAAAAAAAAGAGGGGGAAGCAAGAAAAAGAAAATCCTCAAAAAAGAGAGTCAACATCACAGAAAATCAAAGAAAAAGAGACAAGGAAGAGTAAACAGGAAGCTAGATAGGAACAATTGTAATTGTAGAATCATAGCTTAGAATAGCTTCTTCATTTTACATTTCACCCCCCCCCCACCGATGTAATAAGTAGTAAGTCAGCAAATCTCAACAGTGTCAATGCAACAGTGAGTCTGGTAGTTTTAAACTGCCGGACCTTCCCGAACTACACTGACCTGATTTCTGTTTAGCCCAGGATATGTAGGCAACCTCTAAAGCAGGGTGCGGTCAAAAGGTTTTCCAAAATGCTTTCAGGGAATATGCCAATGCGCAAAAATCTTTCATTACTGCTCACTTGTCTTTGCACTGAAACTCTTCGTGTTCCCTAGCAAAGAGGGGCAGCTGTGAGCACATGATTTTTGCACTAGGTAATCAAGATTCCAAAATTAAATAAAATAATATTTTTGAGTGTAATTACATGTTTTGTTTGAAATTGAATGCATTTTATGTTTCTGAATAATTAAAATTAGAAAATAAAAAAAATAGCTTTAATACATGCATTTTTGAATTAAGTAGTTAATAGAAAATCAACAAAATAGAGCATTAATAGCGGAGATTAGGGAAAAAATAGTAGAAAACTGCCAAAAAAATTAGAAAATTAGTGCAAGTAGGAAATTGAATAATTTAAATAATACAAAAGAAAAGAAAACAAAAATACAAAAGAAAGTGCATAAAAATAATTAAAACAATCAGAAAATACAAAAAACTACATTGGGTTTAATTGTTTTGGGCCAAAAGGAATTGAATTAAAAGGCCCAAACAAACTAGCCCAAGGAGATCCGGTCCAGGACACCAGTGGATTTGATCTCAGCTGTTCATCTGGTTTAATCTAACGGCTGAGAATCAATCCGGAGTTATTTAATTAATTGAGATGTGAGACTCAATCTTAGCCGTCCATCTTGATGAATCCAACGGTTGGACTAATAGAGGAATTAATTAGCTAATTAAAGAAATAGGTTTGATCTCATCCGTCCGTTTGGGATGATCTGATGGTCGAGACCTTTGGTCTCTTTAGTAACCAAACGGCGTCGTTTTAGTAACGCCAATAACAACCGTTGATCTTCATCAGATCAACGATCCAGGTTTTCTTAACCCCCTCGCCTATAAAAGCCTTCTGTCAGAGAGAGACCGCCCATTTCAAACCCTCCCAAACCCTAGCCGCCCTTCTCTCCAAATCTCTCTTCTTCTTCGTCTTCTCCTCATCACCTTCGAACCCTAGCCGGCCATGGAGGCCACCACCTCCCACGGTGGTCTCCGGCCATCCCCTCGACTCCCTTTCTCCTCTTCTCCTTCTTCTTCTTCTTCTTCTCCATCAAAACCCTAGAAAAACAAAGAAAACACCCTTGTTCTTGATAAGCCGGTCACCGGAACCTACCTCCGGTGACCACCAAACAACGAATCTCCCTTCCAAACCAATGCCTAAAGGACCGTCTTGGTCCGATCTATCCAACCATGCCACTCACCTCTCTCGAATCTCTTCGGAGTTCTTCAAATATCCAAATTAAAGTCGCCGGAACCCTATCTCCGGCAACTCAAAATCAAAACCCCACCAAGATCCAACCTTTACCCTCTCCCAAACCAAAAACCCTAAAGACTTCGCCTTGAAGTCTAAAAGAAAATACAGAAAAAGAAAAGTGAGAAAAAACGAAAGAAAGAAACAAAGGTCTGGAAAAGACTGAAAACTTGAGCGAGAAAATTGAAAGGGGAAAGCTCAGGGGACAGTCCCTACTAAGCTAAGTACCCCTATCCCTTCTCTGCTTCTTTGCTTTCTCTGTTTTATCTGTGTTTTTTCTTGTCCTGTATGTTTCCGTTGGTCTTTTTCTATTCTTTAGATTCTATATCTTGTGCTTCGCATGTTAGTTTTAGGGTTTTTAACTTGCTCATCTTCGTATCTTTTTCCTGATTGTCTGTTCATCTTCTCTTGTTTCATATCTTGCATCCTGCATATTCTTGTCTGTTTTTCTGTTTTCTTTAGATCTTGAAATCCCATGACTACATCTGTTTAGTGGTAGGGTTTCTTAACTTGCTTATCTTCTATATCTCTTGCTGTGTTGTTTGTTTCTTTGATTCAAGAGCCTATTAGTATTAGGGTTTTTGTTCATCTTGTTCGTTTTGTTCTGATTTGGTTCTTCTATACTGTCAATCATGTTCTTTCTTTTAAGGCTTCAACCACATGTCTATTCTGCTCTTTTGGTGATTCTTTGTTTGGATTTTTGTTCTGACTTGAAGACTTGACTTGAATATCTCTCTTTTGTCTTTGTCTTTGGTCTTCTGTTAGTATTTAGTTCCTCCATTTTTGTTGGTCTTCGACATCTCCTTTATATGTTTAAGCTTTGACTCTTAGTCTGCATTAGTCCATCTTTATTAGCTCTCAATAAGTTTGAATGAGCCTTCTCTTCTGGTCTTTTTCATGTTTAGTTATAGTGTTACGACTAACTGTTAGTCTCATATTTGAGTTTGTTCTACTTCATCTTTTCCCCTACATCTCCTAATCAAAAACCATGATTCGACTCTAATAGTTGGTTTATACCACCTCTTCTATTCCTAGAAGCATGTTAATCTGATTCACTTCTTTCTCTGCTACTTGGCATGTTAGATGTTAGGATTCTTCTTCACTGCTTTCCCATGACACTTTTTATGCTTAATTCTTATATACCAAAGTTAGAATTAGTATTTATTCTATGATTCTTAGGTCTGATTAAGCCAATACCTCATCTCTTACTGATTGTTTGTTAGAGTTTAACTCCAATGTGTGTCTATGCCATGAACCATTAAAGTTGTGAAGTTTTTTCAACTGTCATCTGACCTGAGATAGTGGTAACTAAGTCTAAATTGACATGGGTTGACACTTTGTCACATGAAATTGGATAATGTTAATTGATTAACTAAGATTCAACCATATCAAATTTCCATTTCTGAGTTTTGGTTGATTGATGCACATTGTTTGACCTTGTGTGGCTATGTGTTCAATACATGTTTAAAATGACTGAGTTTTCAGTAGTTCTTGTTAGCATGAGCATGTGTTTAACATTCATTAACTTTAGGGGATTGGTTATAGCTGCTAGTGCTAGGTTCCCTAAAAAATGGTTAGTTGTGAAATAGGTCTAGGACTGATAATCAAACAAACATAGGTTATTAGGTAATAACTGACCAAAAGAATGGTCAATTTTACAAATTGGCCAACTCTACATGGTCCAAACACACTGGTCCACCTCAAAAAGAGCTAGTTGTGCAAAATTGGTTAAGTCTGCAAATGCAGACTCTCCAAGGCTCATTTGAGCTCTGAATCTCTGGTGGCTAGGTCTGCAAAGACCTTAGCCTAGCCTGTGATCAGTTAAAAGGCTAGATAATGCAAAAGATTGGCTAAGTCTGCAAGTTCAGACATGTCAAGGCTCATTTTGAGCCCTGAACCACAAGTGGTTAAGCCTGCAAAAGCTTTGGGCCCTACTGGGTTCAGCAAATGGGTTCAATTACCCAAGCCAAGTCTCAACTTGAGACTGGCTAAGTTTTAAATAGGGTAAATGCAGCAATAAAGTAGGATAGTCCTGCAATTAGTTTTAAATATGAAATAAAAGGTGTTAATTAATTGAAAATGAAACAAAAAGAGGCTAAGTTTTAAATAATCGAACTGCAACAACAACAACAACAACTACCCAGTATGTTCCCACAAAGTGGGGTCTGGGGAGGGTAATACGTACACAGGCCTTACCCCTACCCGAAAGGGTAGAGAGGCTGTTTACGGCCGACCCTCGGCTCAGAAAAGAGAGAGAAAATCAACAAACAAAACAAAACAAAACAATGTTAGTAAATCGGGATAAATCAAATAAATAATTATCTAAACATAAAACCAAAAGTAGAATGACATGCAATAATACCAATCGGTTACTACCATAAAAGGCACAATACAATACATTAATTAACTATAGAGATCGCTACAAAACCCCACTCAGCCCCTAACAGAAGTACTAAGAATTCTAGAAGGCCCTACCCTACAACCCTAATACTAGACCTCCAAACTTTCCTATCAAGGGTCATGTCCTCGGAAATCCCCATTCTAGCCATATCCTGCCTAATCACCTCACCCCAATACCTCTTAGGCCTCCCTCTGCCTCGACTCGCGCCAACCACCGCCAGTCGCTCACAACTCCTCACCGGTGCATCAGGGCTTCTCCTCCGCACATGCCCAAACCACCCGAGTCTCGCTTCTCGCATCTTCTCATCCACTGGGGCCACCCCCACCTTCTCCCGAATAACTTCATTCTTAATATTATCTAATCTGGTGAGCCCGCACATCCACCTGAGCATCCTCATCTCCGCAACTCTCATTCTCCGGACATGAGAGTTCTTCACAGGCCAGCACTCCACCCCATACAACATGGCAGGTCTAACCACCGCTCTATAAAACTTCCCCTTGAGTTTCTGTGGAACTTTCTTGTCACACAAGACTCCCGATGCGAGCCTCCACTTCAACCACCCCGCTCCTATACGGTGAGTGACATCCCCGTCAATCTCTCCGGTCCCCTTGAATCACTGATCCAAGATATCTGAAACTGTCCCTCTTGGCTATGACCTGAGATCCCAGCTTCACGTCCCAGCCTACTTCGCTCGACTCGGCGCTAAACTTGCACTCTAGATATTCCGTCTTAGACCTGCTTAGTTTAAAACCCTTAGACTCGAGGGTCTGTCTCCAGACCTCCAACCTCGCATTAACACCAGTCCTCGTCTCGTCTATCAAGACTATGTCGTCAGCAAAGAGCATACACCATGGCACATCCCCTTGAATATGGCGAGTTAGAGCATCCATTACCAAGGCAAATAAGAGAGGGCTTAGCGCAGATCCTTGATGTAGCCCCATAACCACGGGAAAATGGTCCGAGTCGCCACCCACCGTCCTAACCCTAGTCTTGGCTCCATCATACATGTCTTTGATCACTCTGATGTAGGCTTCCGGCACGCTCTTCGCCTCCAAGCATCTCCACAGAACCTCTCTAGGGACCTTATCGTACGCCTTCTCCAAGTCGATAAACACCATATGCGGGTCCTTCCTCTTATCCCTGAACAGTTCCACCACCCTCCTCACAAGGTGGATAGCTTCTGTAGTAGAGCGACCCGGCATGAAACCAAACTGGTTCACGGATATAGATGACATCTCCCTCACCCTCGCCTCGATCACCCTCTCCCAGACCTTCATGGTGTGACTTATTAATTTGATACCCCTATAGTTGTTGCAACACTGGATATCCCCTTTGTTTTTGTACAAGGGAACCACTGTACTCCATCTCCACTCCTCCGGCATCCTCTTGGTCGTAAAGATCACGTTGAACAACCTGGACAACCACTCCACTCCCGACCTACCCATGCATTTCCAAAACTCCACCGGAATTTCGTCTGGCCCAGTCGCTCGACCCCTACTCATCCTACGCAACGCCCTCAAGACCTCCTCCTCCTCAATGCGCCTGCAGTGCCCGAGGTCTCTAGGACACTCTGAATGCCCCAGCTCCCCTAGCTCTAAGACTCGATCCCCCTCTTCGTTAAGCAGGTCTCGAAAGTATTCCTGCCATCTCCGCTTGACTTGCGACTTCCCCGTCAGAACCCTACCATCCTCGTCCTTGATGCACCTAACTTGGTCTAGATCCCGCGCCTTCCTCTCCCTCACCTTAGCCAACCGGAATAACTTTCTGTCCCCGCCTTTCTCCCCCAATTCCTCGTACGTGCGCCCAAACGCTGCATTTTTAGCTTCCGTGACCGCCGGTTTCGCTTCCTTCCTCGCCACCTTGTAGTTCTCCTTGTTCGCTCTCCTTTCTTCTTCGCTTGAGCTCCCTGACAACTTAGCAAACGCCGCCTTCTTCGCCTCCACTTTTCCTTGGACTACCTCATTCCACCACCAGTCACCTTGGTGCCTGCCTGAATAGCCCTTGGCTACCCCAAGCACATCTCGCGCAGCCTCCCTAACCAAGTTCGCCGTCACCTGACCACATTGTGTCCGCTTCCCCAGAGCTACTCCAAGCTCCCCCATCAACTAGCTTCCTCTCCAACTCCTAGGCTTTCTCCTTAGTCAAAGTTCCCCATCTAATCGAACTGCCCAGTCCTTAAATGCCAATGCAAGTGCTGGCCATAGGTTAAATAAGTCCTATGTTCTGAATACCTGACATAGGTAGGTCGGGTAAAACAGCCAAATCATTAAGGGCATAAAGGGAAACCAAAAATGTAAAATGGTGAATTGTATAGAACATACAGGGTTAAAGGAGTCATTTGTACCCCTGATTTTTGCAATTTTGCAGAAGTTTAAGGGTATAATGGTCTCCCTAAAAAGGGAAATCTATAAAAATCTTTAACCCTTAAGGACACCTTGGTAAAAAGCCTCAAAAGGAATCTTTTAGAACCTTCCAGGTGTCTAAGTGTAAGTTTAAAATTTTTAAAAGGGGAAGAAGTGGGATTTAATCCCATTCTTCCTCCCCAAGTCATAAGCTCTTCTCACAACTATAAATACCCCTAAAAAGAGTGAATTAAGGGCTGGATTTTAATGAAAAGTTCAGAGAAAAATAGGAGTAATATAGCACATAGTATTTTAGAGCATTTTGGGAGTGAAAACCTCTTATAGTCATCTGTTTCTCGTGGTTTTCTGCTTGATTGCTGCTTGAATTCATACTTTGCTGTTGCTGTGGTCTTCTATTTGGCTGATATTAAATCTCACTGTTGCATTTGCTGTTCGAGTTCATTGCTGTTACTTACTTGCTTAAATCCCCTTGACTCATCGGTTCTTCTTGTTGATTCAGGTACATTTCTGATCAATTGAAGCTGTAATTGATGATTTGCTGAAATAAGAATGAAGCTCCAGTTTAAATACTTGTGTTATTATGTATTTTTATTTTTATATTGTCATTAGTTACCTAGTATTAGTATAGATCTATAGTTAAAGAAAAAACAAAGACAAAAGCAGTGTAATAGCTAGTAATGTAGTAGTAGCATATTCATAGCTGTAAATCACCTAGTTTAAATAGGTAAAACCCTAAAACATAAGTAACTAATCACAGTTTTCAAACCATTAACTATTTCTTCACAGTAGATTTCGTAAATCCTCATCACTTAGCTAATGTCACAGATCTACACTTAAACATAGAATAGAAAAAGCTAGATCGAGTTGCAATTCATCTATAACTGGGCTAATAACTGTGTAATGACCCAAGTCATAATAAAATCAGTAGTTTAATTACGCATAAGTCTTTGAGTCACTCGCATATAGGTACTCGAGTTGTATAATGGGGTAATTGGACTGTGTAACTATTGCTCATGTAATTAGTTAGATTTAAAGGAACAGAAGTTCGGATTTGAGTGAGTTTAAAAAGAGAAACACCTAGATAACATGACAACTCTATTAGAACCAAACTTTCAATATCAAATGAGTTAGCTCAAAGTAAAGTCGATAGTTAATAGTGTAACTGTAATTAATTCGTCCTATTCCTTAAATAATCCTTGTATTTTCTCACATATGTATATATAGTTAAGTAACCTTTAATTAATTCAAATGATAGTGTAAACTCGTTAATAGAGATCAAAGTTTGAGATAGTCTGTTAGTTAAAGCTTCGTGTACAATAGATAATTGATTCAGAATTAGTGATTCATGTACTAATTTCCCTCTATTTGATGAATAAAATGAAATTGAATTCAATCTTAGTGATTTATGTTTATTCTGTTGTGAGATTCTTATTTATATTTTTATTGTCGCTGTTCCGATTCAATCTGGGCCCAAGAGATAACGTGGGCCTGAACTGCAGCGTGAAACCAATTGGGCTGTCAAGCAGAAGCTCGAAGACATCCCGGGTCTTTAAGACCTGGGCGAGATCTGCACTTGTTTAAGTATGCATATAGAGGCCCAGGCCCAATAAAGCAATGACCATGGCCCGGGCCCGTGGCTGAAATAAGACAAAAATTTGGCTAAGGAAAAAACATGTATAGAAAATGTAGTTAAAAAATAGTATTGGACTTTAAAAAATAATTGGGATGAGTCTCGCACAACACTAAATAGCAGGGCCACCTTTTAGTAACGAATTAATTTAATCATAGATTCGGAAGGTTGATAGAAAATTTCACAACCTTTCCCAAAGATCTAAAGCCGTTAGACACTTGCTAGGCACGATTTAATATACCTTCCCTATAAACGAGTGTGCACTTGGTGCGACTCAAATCGAAATCCCGGCAAAGCCTAAATATACCAAAAGTCACAGGCGTACTGGCTGCGGTGTGACTCGAGGTGCATTTTCGCAATGTCGCAATTCTGTAAAATATTAAAGTAAAAGCACATACGTATTATTAAAATCTACAATGAGTCAAACAAGAGTCAAGAACGATGATTGAGCGGCCGTGCTAAAACCACGGAATCTAGGAATGCCTAACACATTCTCCCGGGTTAACAGAGTTCCTTATCCAGATCTTTGTTTCGCGGACTATAATAATAGAGTCAATTTCCTCGGATTCGGGATTAACTGGTGACTTGGGACACCCTTATTTTCTCAAGTGGCGACTTTGATAAATTAACAAAAATCCCCAACCGATTGTCCTTTAAGTGGAAAAACTCCTTCCTCTTTGTTATTTTATCTGTCTCGGGTATTCTAACATCGAGGTATACCCTACATACCTTTCCGAACGGATTGGTACAAAAGCCGCTATTCAGGCATACATATTATGTGGGGTAGTAAAAAGGGAGGTGTGACACCGTACAACAGGGATTCTTCTATCTAGTGGGGTTTCTTTTACTACATTCCAGTTTTCACGACCAGCATTCATATGGCGGGAGGAGTTCTAGAGGCGTAGGCCTACACGGGCAGCACCCCTTACTTGGTAGCAATTTTCCACTCTCTTTTTAGAGAAGTATGTGCCACAGTCCCGTAGAGAGGAGTTGCATCGCCAGTTTGAGTGGCTAGTGTAGGATGATATGACAGTGACTTAGTACGAGTTGAGGTATACTCAGTTGGCCGGACATGCTATTTGGATGATCCCGACAGATCGGGAAAGGATCAGGAGGTTCATTTATGGCCTCAACTACTCTATTCGTATCTTGATGACCAGGGAGAGAGTAGTGGCAGCGTCTTCTGAGAAGGTTTTTGATATGGTACGTCAGATTAAGGCGGATCATCGCCTTGAGCGAGAGGAGAGGGAGGCCAAGAGGCCTTAAGGTTCGGGCAGCTATAGTGGTGCTCCATCCAGGGGACAGTTTCAGCAGGGAAGAGCTCGTTCATCTAGACATCCTCAGTTAGGTCGTCCAGAGCACAGTAGAGCTTCTTCAGGTCGTGGCCATCAGAGTTTCACTCAATCCCTCCCAGCTTAGAGTTCAGCATCTTCTTCTTCAGCCTAGGGTTCATCTGCGGTGAGGGGTTCCCTTCGGTCCCCTTCTCCAACGTCGGGTAGTTGTTTAGAGTATGGCAATTTTGGCCACATCTAAAGGCAGTGTCCTCGACTTTGAAGGGGTAGGTCTCAGCAGAGGGATCAGTGCTCCTCTTCAGATCCATCTACTTCCGCACCATCGCAGGCTAGTAGGGGTGGAGGTTAGTCTTCTAGAGGTCGTCCCGGGAGTGAAGAACGATCGAGTAGTGGTCATGCATGTTTCTATGCACTTCCTTATAGGAGAGATGTTGTTGCTTCAGATGCAGTGATTACAAGTATAATTTCAGTTTGTCACAGAGATGCGTCTGTTTTGTTTGATCCCGGGTCTACATATTCGTACGTGTCTTCTTATTTTGCACATCATTTGGGTACGACGTGTGGTAGTCTTCCCTTGCCTGTTCATGTATCCACCCCAGTGGGTGATACGGTTGTTGTGGATCACGTCTATCGATCCTGTAATGTTTCTATTGGGAGTCTGGAGACCCGGCTTGATTTACTATTGTTGAGTATGGTGGACTTCGATGTGATTTTAGGCATGGGTTGGCTATCCCCGTGCAATGCTATTTTGGACTGTCATGCCAATACAGTTATATTGGCTATTCCTGGTATTCCTCAGATTGAGTGGCAGGGTTCGACTGATTATGTCCTTTGCCGTGTGATTTCATTCTTAAAGGCCTAAAGAATGGTAGAAAAAAGGGTGTTTATCATATTTAGCATTTGTGATGGATGTGGGAAATGAGACTTCTAATATTGATTCTGTGCCCGTTGTCGACTTCCCTGATGTGTTCCCATTGCACCTGTCGGGCATGCCGCCGGACAGGGATATCGATTTTGGTATTTATTTGGTGCCGGGCACTCAGCCCATTTCTATTCTTCCTTATCGTATGGCACCAGTTGAGTTGAAGTAATTGAAAGAACAACTTCAGGAGCTTTTAGATAAGGGATTCATTCGCCCTAGTATGTCACCGTAGGGTGCACCAGTGTTGTTTGTTAAGAAGAAAGATGTCTTAGTGGGGATGTGTATTGATTATAGACAGCTGAACAAGGTAACAGTGAAGAACAAGTATCCTTTACCGCGCATTGATGACTTATTTGATCAGCTCCAGGAAGCGAGGGTGTTCTCGAAGATTCATCTTCATTCGGGCTATCACCAGCTGAAGATTAGTGATTCTGATAGTATGAAGACAACATTCAGGACGAGATATGGGCACTTGAGTTTCTTGTGATGTCTTTTGGGCTGACCAATACCCCAGCTGCATTCATGCATTTGATAAACAGTGTGTTCCGGCCGTATCTGGATTCCTTCGTGATTGTTTTCATTGATGACATCTAGAGTACTTGCTCAGCATTTGAGAGTTGTGTTGCAAAGGTTGAGGGAGGAGAAGTTTATGGGAAGTTCTCCAAGTGTGAGTTTTGGATCAAGGCGGTAGCTTTTCTAGGTTATGTGGTGTCTGTGATGGTATTCAGGTTGACCCGAATAAGATTCAGGCTATGTAGAGTTGGCCTAGACCATCCTCAGCTACGGAGATCTGGAGTTTCCTTGGTTTGGCGGGGTATTATCGCTGGTTTGTTTAGTGATTTTCATCCATTGCATCTACTTCTACCAGATTGTCACAGAAGGGTGCACCATACATGTGGTCGGATGAGTGTGAGGAGAGCTTTCAGAAGCTCAAGACAGCTTTGACCACAGCTCCAGTGTTAGTCTTGCCATGAGCTTCAGGTTCATATACCATATATTGTGATGCCTCGAGAGTGGGGATAGGTTGTCTATTGATGCAGGAGGGTAGAGTTATTGCTTATGCTTCTCGTCAGTTAAATCCTGATGAGATGAACTACCATGTTCATGATTTCGAATTAGCTGTCATAGTTCATGCCTTGAAGATTTAGAGGCACTACTTGTACGGCGTGTCCTGTGAGGTGTATACTGATCATCGTAGTCTCCAGCACTTGTTCAAACAAAAGGATCTTAATTTGAGGCAGCGGAGGTGGCTTGAGCTGCTCAAGGATTATGACATTACTATTCTATATCATCCAGTGAAGGCCAATGTAGTGGCCGATGCTTTGAGCCGCAACGCGGTTATTATGGGCAGCTTGGCGTATATTCCAATTGGGGAGAGACCATTTGTGTATGATGTTCAGGCGTTGGCCAATCGGCTAGTGAGGTTGGATATTTCAGAGCCCACCAGGTTGTTGGCTTGCGTGGTTTCTCGGTTTTCCTTATATGATCGCATTCGTGAGCGGCTGTATGATGATCCACACTTGCTTGTCCTTAAGGACAGAGTGCAGCATGATGATGCTAGGGATGTTACTATTGATAGTGATGGTGTGTTGCGGATACAGGGCCGGATTTACGTGCCCAATGTTGATGGCCTTCGTGAGTTGATATTGGAGGAGGCCCATAGCTCGCTGTATTCTATCCATCTAGGTGCCGCGAAGATGTATCAGGATTTGAGACAGCATTACTGGTGGAGAAGGATGAAGAAGGATATTGTGAGTCATGTAGCACGGTGCCTCAACTGTCAGCAGGTCAAGTGTCACGACCCAAACCCGATCGTGATGGTGCCCAACACATTGTTAGGAAAGCCCGACCATGTTTTCCAAATAACCAGCCAATTATTAATTTAATAGTGATCCATTAGAGTTAATAGCCTATTTTCATAATAGAAACAACAAATGCGGAAACAAAGTACATGAAATACAGCCCAACGAATCCAGTGTCACAAGTCTGAGCCTCTAACAGAAGGAAAGCACCCTATACAATCCAAGTCTAGTTAGAGTAACAAAAGACATAACAGGAAGAAAGGAGAGAGATCGGGTCCTACAGACGCCGGCAACTACCTCGATGACTCCTCGAATAGCAGTAGAATAGCAGCTGCGTATAGCTCAACTGCCCTCCTGAACACCTGTATCTGCACATAAAGTGCATGGAGTGGGGTGACTATCTTTCAACTCAGTGAGTAGCAATATTAAGTAATAACTGAAAGTAAGAACACCTATATTATCACTAAACAGTTCTTAGAATAACTGTACAGGTAAGTCATCTCTATAATGATAAGTCTGATTCCAGACTACTACCATCTCACACTGATCCAACACTGATCTAGTCCTGCTGCAGCGTGCAGCCCGGTCCTTACTCATTCTGCTGTGGCGTGCAACCCGATCCAATATATATATATGTATATATAATGTTACAGCGTGCATCCCGATCCAATATATATATATATAGTGCTGCAGCGTGCAGCCCAATCCAATATATAAATATACCGCTGCAGCGCGCACCCTGATCTAATAATATATATAGTGCACTCACTGGGGGGTGTGTGCAGACTCCGGAAGGGCTCCTTCAGCCTAAGCGCTATGATACTGCGGCGTGTAGTCCGATCCACATATATATTACTGCGGCGTGCAGTGCGATCCATATATATATATTATTGCGGCATGCAATTCGATCCAATATACGTATATGTATATAGTTCTTCGGCGTGCAGCCCGATCCGATATATATATCAATACCTCACAATGGGTCCTCGACCCCTCTCAGTCAATATAGACTCGGCCTCTCGGGCCCACTTAGCTAGAATAGGGTAATCAACCCTAGGTATTCTCACTTAGAGTACACATCTAGTACTAGTTCATGTCATGCCATACAACTATGAGTATGGCTGTGAGTATGTGTTCAACATGATTTTCTTTAGGGGTCATTTAGCTCTACAAGCTTCCCTAATATTATGTTCTACAGATCGGCACAAGGCCCCAAACATGGCTACTAGCCCAAATATACAGATATAAGCCCAGTCTTAGTCATTATGCTAAACTATCAGTCGGGAGGGACCAAGTCCAAATCCCAAGTCACAATACCACCACGCTCGTCGCATGACGCGTGTTCCATCGCAACATAGCACTAAATAGTGAAAATACGGGGTTTCAAACCCTTAGTACATAATTTATTACCACCACTCACCTCGAATTGGCAAAAGTCCTAGCTCGCCTTGCGCTTTCCTCGCAAATCAATCTCCTCGGATGCCAAATCTAATCAAAACCAATAAGAATACATCACAATAGGCTAAAGAAACATAACCCAATTGAAATAACTCGAATTACGCCAAAAATCATGAAGTTGCCAAAACCCGACCCTTGGGCCCGCTTCTCAAAAAAAATACAAAACTCACATTTGCAGATTTCTTATCTCGGTACGAGTCCATACATATAAAGTTTATCAAAATCGGACTCCGTTTGCCCATTAAAATCAATGATTTTCAATAACCCAGTCTTAGAGCAAAAACCTCCATTAATACACCTCAAATCCTCCATTTTCAAGTGTTAACTCCATAATTTAACAATATAATAACATAAATTGAGTCCATGAATGCTTACCAGATGAATCCCCTCGATTTTCTACTCAAAATCGCCTAAATTGCCTCTTAGATCAAAGCCCCAAATGAGATATAACTTCTGAAATTCGAACCCTTCTGTTACATTAAACACTTACGCACATTCGCTTCTTCTGATCCCAACTTGCTTAAGTGAGACCGCTTCTGTGGAATTTATGTCACTTCTGCGACTATTCATTAACTGGCGAGGACCGCTTCTACGGCCAAGGTCTCGCACCTAAGAGACCGCTTCAGCGGTCGCCTCTCCGCTTCTGCGAATCTCCTCCAATTTCTTAATACCGCTTCTGCGAGTCCACACCTGCGACCACACCACCGCTCCTGCGGTAATAGCCCGACCAGTCCTTGATCGCATCTGCGACCACTGGGTCACTTCTGTAGGGCCGCTTCTGCGGTTCCCCATCCACAGAAGCAAAACCACTGCTGCAATTCACACCAGCAGCTGTACAACTCAAAAATTCGACCAGTTAACCCTCCAAAATCACCCCGAGGCCCCCGGGACCTTAACTAAAAATATGAATCCACTCTAAATCATCTCACGAACTTGTTCCAATCATAAAAACACACCCTCAAACACACTAATCATCAAATTAAGGCCGGTTCAAGCATAAGATTCAACCAAAACTTCACAAACCTACATTCTATCAAAAACCCGACCAAATGATGTCCGAATGACCTGAAAATTTGCAGACATATCAAAAATCACCTAACGAAGCTACTGTACCTATCGGAATTCCATTCTGACTCCCGAATCAAAATCTCGCCTATCGATCGGATTTCGCCAAAATTCCAACTTAGGCAATTCAAGCCTATTTATACACCGGACCTCCAAATTTAATCTCGATCGCTCCTGCAAGTCACAAATCACCTCCCGGAACTAACAAAATCACCAGAATTCGATTTTGAGTCCTCTAAACATATAGTCAACTTCAGGTTGACTTTTCATAAACAAGCTTCACTCAAAAAGGCTATACGCCTCATTTTCAACCAGAATCAATCCCAATTCACCCATTAGTGTAAGGCCCCGTAAATATTTTGTGCATAAAACCTAGTAGCTGCGGTTCGGACCCTTGGTAGTGATTTAAGTTTCAAAAAATGTAGAGAATTAATTTTTCCGAAAAGTGTCCAATATGCGGTCAAGAATGCGATCGCAAAACCTGACATGCGGACCGCATTCTTGCCGCAAAACGTTCCAGAGAGTTTCCCAAAAATCGTGTCAAAAGTGCGGTCGATATGCGATCGCATGTCAAATCTGCGGTGCACTTTGCGACCGCAGATCAAGCATGCGGACCGCATTCTGGCCGCATTCCTTAACAGAACCTGTGTAAAATTTGGGGCAATTTTGCGGTCACTATGCGGACCGCATGTTGATTCTGCGGTCGCATAGTGCACCGCATAATTGACCCCCCCAGATTTTTGTAACATTTTGACCCGATCTCTTCTTTAATATAACACACTTCTTCTTCATTTTATCATATCATCTTACCAAAATTAGAGAGAGAAGGGAGGGTTTTTAGAGAGAGAAATCTTTCATCTTCAAAGATTGTTCCAACCATCTTAATTCCAAGGGATCTTAGGGCAAGGATTCAACATCCCCAATCTTTTCAAGGTAAAAACCCTAACTATTTTCTTTGATTTTCAGTTTTAATTGGGTAAAGAGAGGTTTGCATATAATAGCTTTTAAAAATAGAATTTTTACACTCATGCATGATTATTGAACTTGATTTTTAGTAAAAAGAAGTGAGTAGAAGTAAGAGTCTTCAAGAACAAGGTTGGCAAGAGTAAGATAGCGTGGGTAAGCATAAAGTAGGAAGTTAACGTAAGAAAACTCATCACCAGGTATGTATGGCTAATTTTGATTCTTGTAAAATCGCCCAAATGTGTGCGAATCATTTTGGCATGTGTCAAATTGAGAAATTTTACGTAATTCTTTGATTTCCTTGTTGAGCATTTGATTGATGTTGAACTACGTATGGTGTGGTATGAAATATGAATTGAAAGATAAAAAGGTAATCGAGATTGGTAAAGAATTGGGAACAACCATTGTGATGGCATATTTGGCTTATTGTGGAAGGAATTTGAAACACCTTAATTGTGGTAAATTGTTGAACATGATTATGTGGGCATTTTCGATTTTGGAATACTTGTAACTTGGTTTTGATATTGGCTTGAGAAGAAATTGAGAACATGAACCAATGTGTAAGTTGCTTATTTGAACTTGTTAAAATTGTGTGTAGTACCTTATCTGCTGTTTGAAATTGTTGTGTTTTCAACTGTAAGGCGGGGTCGTGTTGCGCGCCGCAACGTGGGGAAATAAGGTGTGGGTTGGGGTGATAAGGGTGGCCGAGGTAATAAGGGTGGTCGGGGGCAATAAGGATGGAAAGCGATCGAAATCGCTATTGAAAATTGATACAAAAATCAATAATGTGAAATTGTGAAAGGAGACAGCAGGAGAGTTTGCAACCTGTGGGGCACTGATTGCCCCTTTGTTTGACTACTTGTGCTTTACGTGATTGATTGGTTATTGTTAAATTGGTTGATCGTAGAAAGTGCTTGGTGTGAGAATTATTTGAAATGAGGAAAATGTGGAAACATGGTTGGGTGGCTTAATTAATTGTTGATGTAATTTAATGGCTTGAGTTTACTTGGGACAAAGTTTGTCCATACATACCAGTACAATTCAAGTGTACTGACGTCCCTTTTGCCGGGGCGCTACATTCGTGTCATGATTGTAGGTGGATCAGTAGCAGGCACTTCAGCTCATCGGCAGTAGTATCCTTCTCCTTCCTCTGCCCGTTTTGGTGAGCCCCTTTCTTCCTCGGGGCCTTGTGTGGTTCATGCCACTCGGTTTAGATTTCATTTTGGTTTTGTAAGGTATAGCCGGAGCCTTGTTACCGGCAAGTATTGTATTTCCCTTTTTGTATCCTAGAGGCTCCACAGACATGTAAGCTGTGGGATTGTGGCCTATGTATATGTATGGGGCGTTGTAAATATAAATTATGAACTTGTTAGTGAATCAATCACATGGTTATGTTTATGCATTATGAAATCAGTCATTATTGGTAAAATATTTGGTTAATGAGAAACAATCAACACGGGGTTAACGCGTGGGAATGAAAGGCACCCAGGTCCGCTTGACTGGGGCAACTCGGTCAGGCGCCGGTCATGTCCCTCGATTTGGGGCGTGACAACTTGGTATCAGAGCCTATGGTTTTTTTAAAGTGTCCTAGGATGTCTCGGAGCCGTGTCTAGTAGTGCCCTTCTTATAGGTGTGTTGTCGACCACATTATATAAGTAGGGGGCTACACGGGCATTTAGGAATTTACCTACTTCTTTGATAATCTATATCGTGCGGTAAAGTGCAATGTGTAGATATCTGTGTCTAATTCGTGCCTTGTTCCCAAATTTTCAGAATATGGCACCTAAGAAGAAGGCTAGACTCGGCCTTAGGGCCAATGCCGACCCAAGTACAGCTGTTAATCATGTACCCGATGCCGTGGGAGAGAATGACCCACCAGTCCCGAATTTGCCTGGCCCATCTGTTCAAAACCCAAGTGTCCCTATTCCAGCTGCGGCAGAGGATGCCACCATTCCTCCTGCCAGTGTTCCTGACTCAAATACAGTTCCCGCTTCGGGCTCTGGTATCTCTAATGAAGATCTTAGGGGAGCCATCCATATGTTAACACAGCTAGTGGCCGCCCAGGCCCAGAGATCCCATGATGCCCCTGCATCCTCCAGCGGACAGGGAGATTCCTTTGGCTCCAGAGTCCATCAATTCTTGCGATTGGCCCCTCCGGAATTTTCAGGCACCGATCCAGAGGCTGACCCACAGGAATTCCTTGATGAGATATACAAGACCCTCAGAGTGATGAAGGCTACAGATATAGAAGGGGTAGAGTTGGCCTCTTACAGGCTGAAGGGAGCGGCACGTTCATGGTTCGAAATGTGGGAGGATTCCCGTGAGGAAGGGAGCCCTCCGGCCAGATGGGATGAGTTCGTAGATGCATTTATGGACCACTTCTTGCCTGCCGAGGTGATGGCAGCCCGCGCCACGGAGTTCGAGGTCCTCAAGCAGGGCAGTATGAGTGTTTGGGAGTATCACATGGAGTTCGTAAGGTTGTCCAAGTATGCTCCTCATTTAGTGTCGACCATGGATGCCCGGGTTCGACGGTTTGTTCAGGGCCTTAGCCCTTTGGTGGTGAATGAGGCCGCCACAGCAGCTTTGCACTCAGACATGAACTATGGGAGGATTGTGGGGTTTGCTCAGGCCACAGAGGCCGGGAAATTTAAGATTCGTGCAGAAAGAGAAAGTAGCAGCAGGGCCCGGTCAATGGGTCATTCAGGGAGATCACTTCCAGGGAGGGGGTCATCAGGGCCATCCCAATCATATGGTCATTCCTCCGCGAGTGCCCCGCCATCCGTGCACAGTCATCAGCAGGGCAGTTACTCGAGACCTGGTTCAGACAGCAGGAGGTCTCATCAGTCTGGTCATCCTGGGGTGAGATCCCAGCAGCAGGGGAGACCTACATGCCCCAAGTGTGGGAGATTTCATACAGAAACTTGCTACCTTGACCTTCCGGTGTGCTTCGGGTGCGGGGTGAGAGGTCACATTCAGCGGGACTGCCGTGCACCCCGTCAGGGTATAGGTAGGGGATCTGCTCAGTCATCCGGTTCTTCAGCTGCTACATCATCAGCGCGTACTCCAGCAGCAGCAGGGCGTGGTGCAGCTAGGGGTGGAGCTCGGGGTAGGGGTGGACCTAGCCGATTCTATGCATTGAGTGACCGCCGGAATGCCGAGGCTTCTCCAGATGTTGTTACAGGTATCCTGTCTGTTCAAACTATTGATTGCTATGCCCTTATTGATCCAGGGTCCTCCTTGTCTTATGTTACTCCATTCATTGCTTTAAGCTTTGGGATAGAACCCGAACAGCTTCATGAGTCGTTCTCTGTGTCGACTCCTATTGGTGATTCTATTACAGCCTCACGAGTCTATAGAAATTGTGTTGTTACAGTGGGTGGTCGTGATACCACAGCTGATCTTATTAAGCTTGGGATGGTAGATTTTGATGTAATTATGGGGATGGATTGGCTCTATTCGTGCTTTGCCAAACTTGACTGTCGAACGAGAGTTATGAGGCTCGAGTTCCCTAACGAGCCAATCATTGAATGGAGAGGAAATGGTGTAGTGCCAAGGGGTAGGTTTATTTCCTACCTTAAGGCTTCGAAGATGATTAAGAAGGGGTGTATCTATCACCTGGTTCGGGTAACGGACACCACCTCGGAGGTGCCTACCCTCGAGTCCGTGCCAATTGTGAATGAATTTCCTGAAGTGTTTCCAGATGAGCTTCCAGGCATCCCACCAGATAGGGAGATTGATTTTGGGATCGATGTATTGCCAGATACTCAGCCAATATCCATTCCACCACACAGAATGGTGCCAGCAGAGTTAAGGGAGTTAAAGGAGCAAGTGAGGGATTTATTAGAGAAAGGGTTCATACGACCGAGTGTGTCGTCGTGGGGTGCTACGGTTCTTTTTGTCAGGAAGAAAGATGGGTCACTTCGAATGTGTATTGATTATTGGCAACTCAACAAAGTCACCATCAAGAATAAATATCCTTTGACTCGAGTGGATGATCTGTTTGACCAATTGCAGGGAGCGAAGTTCTTCTCAAAGATTGATTTACGGTCTGGGTACCACCAGTTGAAAATCAGGGAGCAGGATATTCCTAAAACCGCCTTCGGAACTCGTTATGGTCACTTTGAGTTTTTGGTTATGTCTTTTGGGCTAACCAACGCCCCAGCAGCTTTCATAGACCTTATGAATCGGGTTTTCAAGCAATTCCTAGATTCCTTTGTGATTGTATTCATTAACGATATTCTCATCTACTCTCGGAGCAGGGAAGATCATGCCGTTCACCTCAGAGCAGCATTGCAGACCCTTCTTGAGCATCAATTGTATGCCAAGTTCTCAAAATGTGAGTTTTGGTTGGAGTCCGTAGCCTTTCTAGGGCATGTTATTTCCAGTGAGGGAATTCATGGTGGATCCTCAGAAGATTGCGGTAGTGAAAGATTGGCCTAGACCCACGACCCCGACAAAGATTCGCAGCTTTTTGGGTCTGGCAGGGTACTATCGGAGGTTTTTAGAGGGATTCTCAACCGTCGCCTCCCCATTGACTAAATTGACGCAGAAAGCAGTTAAGTTCCAGTGGTCCGAAGCATGTGAGAAAAGTTTCCAAGAACTGAAGTCAAGATTGACCTCGGCACCGGTATTGGCCTTGCCAGAAGGCACAGAGGGATTTGTAGTCTATTGTGATGCCTCCAGAGTCGGTTTGGGATGTGTATTGATGCAGCACGGAAAGGTTATAGCTTATGCTTCCAGACAACTCAAGAACCATGAGAAGAATTATCCGACGCATGATTTGGAACTTGCAGCTGTTGTGTTTGCCTTGAAAATATGGCGACACTATCTTTATGGGGTTCATGTAGATGTGTTTTCGGACCACAAGAGCCTCCAGTATTTGTTCAAGCAGAAAGAGCTGAATCTGAGACAGCGGCGGTGGTTAGAACTACTCAAGGACTATGATATGGACATATTGTACCATCCAGGGAAGGCAAATGTGGTAGCTGACGCTCTTAGTCGGAAATCCATGGGTAGTTTGGCTCATTTGGGTGTGGATCGGAGACCCCTGGCTCGAGAGGTCTACCAATTAGCCAGCTTGGGGGTTCGTATTTCGGCGTCAGACGAGGGGGATATCTTGGTGCATAATGGAGCAGAATCATCATTGGTCGCGGAAATCAAGGAAAAACAGTTCATGGATCCAGCATTGGTTCGGGTGAAGGAAGCAGTCATGAATGACAAGACCTCAGCATTTGTACTCAGCGGCGAAGATGGTGTATTGCGGTGTCAAGATAGGCTATGTGTTCCGGATGTGGACGAGCTTCGGGAAAGAGTGATGGCAGAGGCTCATACTTCCAGGTATTCTGTGCACCCTGGTTCAACGAAAATGTATCACGATCTTAAGGAGATTTATTGGTGGAACGGTATGAAAAGGGATGTGGCAGGCTTTGTAGCTAAATGTCCGAACTGTCAACAAGTGAAGGCCGAGCATCAACGGCCTGGTGGATTAACTCAGCTTATAGAAATACCAAGGTGGAAATGGGAGATGATCAATATGGATTTCGTGGTGGGGTTACCTCGCACTCGGCGTAAGTTCGATTCAGTATGGGTGATAGTAGATCGACTCACCAAATCAGCTCACTTCTTGCCTGTCAAGTTCACTGATTCTGCGGAGCAATATGCAAGATTGTACATCAAAGAGATAGTAAGGCTTCATGGCACTCCACTTTCTATCATCTCGGATCGCGGGGCTCAGTTCACCGCTAACTTTTGGAAGAAGTTTCAGCAAGGTTTGGGAACTCAGGTGAATCTCAGCACAGCTTTCCATCCACAGACCGATGGACAGGCCGAGCGGACCATTCGGACGCTTGAAGATATGTTGCGGGCTTGTGTCTTAGATTTTAAAGGTAATTGGGATGAACACTTGCCACTGATAGAATTTGCTTACAATAACAGCTATCATGCTAGCATTCAAATGGCCCCGTTTGAGGCATTGAACGGGAGAAGATGTAGATCGCCAATCGGGTGGTTTGAGGTAGGTGAAGCGGAATTGCTAGGGCCAGATATGGTGTACGAAGCTATGGAAAAGGTCAAGGTTATTCAGGAGAGAATGAAAACAGCACAAAGTCGTCAAAAGTCCTATGCAGACGTTCGTCGAAAGGATTTGGAGTTTCAAGTCGATGATTGGGTGTTCTTGAGGGTATCTCCTATGAAGGGAGTCATGCGATTCGGAAAGAAAGGGAAATTGAGTCCTATGTATGTCGGGCCATATCGGATCGTTCAAAGGATTGGTCAAGTTGCTTATAGGCTAGAGTTGCCTCCTGAGATGTCATCAGTGCATCCGGTATTCCATGTGTCCATGTTGAAGAAAGCAATTGGAGATCCATCCACCATCATGCCAATCGAAGCTATAGAGGTTAATGAAAATTTGTCATATGAAGAAGTTCCAGTTGCCATTCTCGATAGGCAAGTCCGTAAGTTGAGAAATAAGGAAGTTGCCTCTGTTAAAGTATTGTGGCGAAGTCAACAAGTTGAGGAGGCCACATGGGAAACGGAAAAAGAGATGAAGGAAAAGTACCCCCATTTGTTCGATCAAGCCTAGAAGAAATTAGGTGACCCTCCTACTCCTAGTAACTGTCATCTTGCCTAAGTTGTTTCCCTCTTAGTATTAGTAAAGTCTCCTTCATTTTGTAATGAGTTAAATGTGTTGTTACCTTGGGTCACTTGAACCGTTCTTGACAAATGAAAGCCTTATAAAGATTTACGTGTTTAATAAACAACTAATAGTAAGTGTAGATTGGTAATGGTTTGTTAAGTGTACATGGTGTGTTAAAATGGTTAAATAAGGTAAGAATTCATTGAAATGACTAGTTTATGTGCAATTGTAACAATATGATAGAATATGTGAATTCGTTGAGGTAAGAAAGTGTATACCAGTTGTGAAAAGTGTTGTAGTTGTATATTGTTGTTTGGTAATGTGTTTTGGGGGCCTTCTGACAGGTGGATATGTCCATAATACAAAGGAAACTCTGGCGAAATTTTTCTAATATGTAAGAGTTAGTCAAAATTTTGATGGTTGCATATCATGTCTTTCAAAACCAACTCATTTATTTCAAAATCCTTTTTCGAGGACGAATGATCTTAAGGGGGGGAAGATGTAAGGCCCCGTAAAAATTTTGTGCATAAAACCTAGTAGCTGTGGTGTCGTGGTGCGAATAACGTGTTAGGAATGCGTAGAATTCTTCGCGGCGAGCTTGCTCGCCGCGGTTCGGACCCTTGGTAGTGATTTAAGTTTCAAAAATGTAGAGAATTAATTTTTCCGAAAAGTGTCCAATATGCGGTCAAGAATGCGATCGCAAACCTGACATGCGGACCGCATTCTTGCCACAAAACGTTCCAGAGAGTTTCCCAAAAATCATGTCAAAAGTGCGGTCGATATGCGATCGCATGTCAAATCTGCGGTGCACTTTGCGACCGCAGATCAAGCATGCGGACCGCATTCTGGCCGCATTCCTTCATAGAACCTGTGTAAAATTTGGGGCAATTATGCGGTCACTATGCGGACCGCATGTTGATTCTGCGGTCGCATAGTGCACCGCATAATTGACCCCGGCCCAGATTTTTGTAACATTTTGACCCGATCTCTTCTTTAATATAACACACTTCTTCTTCATTTTATCATATCATCTTACCAAAATTAGAGAGAGAGAGAGGGTTTTTAGAGAGAGAAATCTTTCATCTTCAAAGATTGTTCCAACCATCTTAATTCCAAGGGATCTTAGGGCAAGGATTCAACATCCCCAATCTTTTCAAGGTAAAAACCCTAACTATTTTCTTTGATTTTCAGTTTTAATTGGGTAAAGAGAGGTTTGCATATAATGGCTTTTAAAAATAGAATTTTTACACTCATGCATGATTATTGAACTTGATTTTTAGTAAAAAGAAGTGAGTAGAAGTAAGAGTCTTCAAGAACAAGGTTGGCAAGAGTAAGATAGCGTGGGTAAGCATAAAGTAGGAAGTTAACGGAAGAAAACTCATCACCAGGTATGTATGGCTAATTTTGATTCTTGTAAAATCGCCCAAATGTGTGCGAATCGTTTTGGCATGTGTCAAATTGAGAAATTTTACGTAATTCTTTGATTTCCTTGTTGAGCATTTGATTGATGTTGAACTACGTGTGGTGTGGTATGAAATATGAATTGAAAGATAAAAAGGTAATCGAGATTGGAAAAGAATTGGGAACAACCATTGTGATGGCATATTTGGCTTATTGTGGAAGGAATTTGAAACACCTTAATTGTGGTAAATTGTTGAACATGATTATGTGGGCATTTTCGATTTTGGAATACTTGTAACTTTGTTTTGATATTGGCTTGAGAAGAAATTGAGAACATGAACCAATGTGTAAGTTGCTTATTTGAACTTGTTGAAATTGTGTGTAGTACCTTATCTGCTGTTTGAAATTGTTGTGCTTTCAACTGTAAGGCGGGGTCGTGTTGCGCGCCGCAACGTGGGGAAATAAGGTGTGGGTTGGGGTGATAAGGGTGGCCGAGGTAATAAGGGTGGTCGGGGGCAATAAGGATGGAAAGCGATCGAAATCGCTATTGAAAATTGATACAAAAATCAATAATGTGAAATTGTGAAAGGAGACAGCAGGAGAGTTTGCAACCTGTGGGGCACTGATTGCCCCTTTGTTTGACTACTTGTGCTTTATATGATTCATTGGTTATTGTTAAATTGGTTGATCGTAGAAAGTGCTTGGTGTGAGAATTATTTGAAATGAGGAAAATGTGGAAACATGGTTGGTTGGCTTAATAAATTGTTGATGTAATTTAATGGCTTGAGTTTACTTGGGACAAAGTTTGTCCATACATACCAGTACAATTCAAGTGTACTGACGTCCCTTTTGCCGGGGGCGCTACATTCGTGTCATGATTGTAGGTGGTTCATCAGTAGCAGGCACTTCAGCTCATCGGCAGTAGTATCCTTCTCCTTCCACTGCCCGTTTTGGTGAGCCCCTTTCTTCCTCGGGGCCTTGTGTGGTTCATGCCACTCGGTTTAGATTTCATTTTGGTTTTGTAAGGTATAGCCGGAGCCTTGTTACCGGCAAGTATTGTATTTCCCTTTTTGTATCCTAGAGGCTCCATAGACATGTAAGCTGTGGGATTGTGGCCTATGTATATGTATGGGGCGTTGTAAATATAAATTATGAACTTGTTAGTGAATCAATAACATGGTTATGTTTATGCATTATGAAATCAGTCATTATTGGTAAAATATTTGGTTAATGAGAAACAATCAACACGGGGTTAACGCGTGGGAATGAAAGGCACCCAGGTCCGCTTGACTGGGGCAACTCGGTCAGGCGCCGGTCATGTCCCTCAATTTGGGGCGTGACAATTAGACTCTAACACAAATATAGAAACATAAAACACATAAATAAAGGGGTAACGAGGTGGTAACTCTTGTGACGACGGGATGGGTCGTCACATTCTCCCCTACTTAAGAAAACGCTCGTCCTCGGGCGAGTCAAGAAACATACTTGGAGACTCAAATAAGTGAGGATATCTGCCCCGCATCACCTGGTCGATCTCCCAAGTGGCCACCTCCACGGGCCGACCTCTCCACTACACTTTAACTGAAGCAATGTCCTTGGACCTCAACTTTCGAACATGTCTACAAAGAATACCTACCAACTCCACATCATAAGATATATCACCATCAAGTTGAATCGTACTGAAGTCAATCACATGAGATGGATCCCCGACATACTTTCGGAGCATAGACACATGGAATACTGGATGAACACTGGACAAGCTGGGTGGCAAGTCCAACTCATATGCCACCTCCCCAATCCTCCTGAATATCTCAAAAGGACCAATGAACCTGGGACTCAGCTCCCATTTCTTCCCAAACCGCATAACACCCTTCATGGGTGAAACCTTCAACAATAATCTATCGCCAACCATGAAAGACAATCTCGAACTCTACGGTCCGCATAACTCTTCTGGCGTGAATGTGCTGTGCGAAGCCTCTCCTAGGTCAACTTCACTCTATCCAAAGCATCTTGAACTAACTCATTCCCTATCAATCTAGCCTCGCCAGGCTGAAACCATCCCACGAGAGATCTACACCATCTACCATACAACGCCTCATAGAGAGCCATCTGAATACTCGACTGATAATTGTTGTTGTAGGTAAACTCTGCAAATGGAAAAAACTCATCCCATGAACTTCCAAAATCAATCACACAAGCACGCAACATATCCTCTAAGATCTGAATAGTGCGCTCAGACTGTCCGTCTGTCTGAGGATGAAACGTTGTGCTCAACTCAACCTGCGTACCCAGCTCCCGCTGGAATGCCCTCCAGAACTATGAAGTGAATTGAGTACCTATCTAATATGATAGACACTGGGACCCCATTCAATCTGAAAATCTCCCGAATAAAGATTAATGCTAACCGCTCCGATGAGTAAGTAGTACATACTGGAATGAAGTTTGCGGATTTGGTCAGCCGATCAACAATCACCCACACTGAATCAAACTTCCTCAGAGTCTGAGGGAGACCACTCACAAAATCCATGGTAATCTGCCCCCATTTCCACTCAGGAATAACCATACGCTGAAGAACACCGTCCGGTCTCTAATGCTCATACTTGACCTGCTGGCAGTTGAGACATCTGGCCACATGACTAACAATACCCTTCTTCATCTTCCTCCACCAGTAATACTGCCTCAAGTCCTAGTACATCTTCGCGGCACCTGGATGAACGGAGTACCGCGAGTTGTGAGCCTCAGCTAGTATCAACTCTCCAAGGCCATCTACATTGGGCACACAGATCCGGCCCTGCATCCTCAGAACAACATCACTGTCTATAGTCACATCTTTAGCATCATCGTGTAGAACTCTATCCTGAAGGACAAGCAAATGTGGTTCATCATACTGACACTTTATGATGCGATCATATAAGGAGGACCGAGAAACAGCACAAGACAACACTCGGCTCGGCTCAGAAACATCTAACCTCACTAGCCGATTGGCTAACGCCTGAACATCATATGCAAAGGGCCTCTCCCCAACTGTAATATAAGCTAAGCTGCCCATACTGACCGCCTTTCGGCTCAAAACATTGGCCACAACATTGGCCTTCCCCTGATGATACAATATAGTGATGTTATAATACTTAAGCAACTCTAGCCACCTCCGCTATCTCAAATTAATGTCCTTCTGTTTGAACAGATGTTGAAGGCTGCGTTGATCGGTATACACCTCGCAAGAAACACCATATAGGTAATGTCTCCAAATCTTCAGAGCGTGAACTATGGCTGCTAGCTCCAAATCATGCACAGGGTAGTTCTTCTCATGGAGCTTCAACTGGCGAGAAGCATAAGCAATAACTCTACCCTCCTGCATCAACACACATACAATGCCAACTCTCGAGGTATCACAATACACAGTATAAGAATCTGAATCTGACGGCAATATCAAGACTGGTGTCGTGGTCAATGTTGTGTTGATCTTCTGAAAGCTGTACTCACACTCCTAGGACACACAAATGGAGCACCCTTTTGAGTCAATCTAGTCAAGGGTGAAGCAATAGAAGAGAATCCCTGAAGAAATCGGCGATAATACCCTGCCAATCCCTGGAAACTACGAATCTTAGTAGCTAAGGTCGGTCTAGGCCAACTCTACACAGCCTCTATCTTCTTCAGATCCACCAGAATACCATCACTGGACACCACGTGCCCCAAGAACGCCATGGACTGGAGCCAGAACTCACACTTGGAGAACTTGGCATACAACTTCTCCTCCCGCAACCTCCGTAATACAACTCTCAGATACTGCGCATGCTCCTCCTGGCTACGGGAGTACACCAGGATATCATTTATGAACACGATCACGAAGGAGTCCAAATATGGCCGAAACTCAATGTTCATCAAATTCATGAACGCGGCTGGGGAATTGGTCAGCTCAAAAGACATCACTAGAAACTCGTAGTGCCCATATCTCGTCCTGAAGATTGTCTTCATAATTTCAGAATCTCTATTCTTCAGCCGGTGATAACCTGAACGATGATCAATCTTTGAGAATACCCTAGCTCCCTGGAGCTGATCAAATAAATCATCAATGCGAGGCAGAGGATACTTATTCTTCACTATTACTTTGTTCAGCTGCCTGTAGTCAATACACATCCTCATTGAACCATCCTTCTTCTTAACAAACAAGACTGGTAAACCCCATGGTGACACACTCGGCCGAGTGAATCCCTTATCTAGGAGTTCCTGGAGCTGCTCATTCAATTCTTTCAACTCAGTTGGTGCCATAAGATAGGGAGGAATAGAAATAGGCTAAGTGCCTGGCACTAAGTCAATGTCCTTGTCCGGCGGCATGCCCGGCAAGTCTGAGGGAAACACATTAAGAAAAGTCCCGCACAACAGGAACATAATCGGTACTGGGAGTCTCAGCTCCGACATCCCGCACAAATGCCAAATAGGAAAGACATCTCTTCCCAACCATCCATTGGTCCTTGACGAAAGACATTACCCTACTGGGTACATAATCCGTCATGCCTCGCCACTCAATCCTCAGAATACCCGACATAGCTAATGTGACCGTCTTGGCATGACAATTTAGAATAGCGTGACACGGAGATAGCCAATCCATGCCCACGATAATATCAAAATCGATCATGCTCAAAAGCAATAGGTAAACTCGGGTTTCCAGACCCCCAATAGTGACAAGATAAGACCGGTACACATGGTCCACAACAATGGTATCACCCACCGGGTAGAAACTGTGAGCACGTGATTTTTGTCCCAAGCAATTGAATTCCGAAATATAAAATACAAAAATAATTTCTTGTTTACAAATTGTTTTGAATTGTGTATGTTAAATACCAGTGTTTGTTAATCAGAAAAAATTTGAAATGAAAATACAAAAACACAATTTAGAAAAATGTCACAAAAATAGACACTTGGAAATTAGGAAATTAAGCAAAAATACAAAAAATATCGTAACATCAAGGAAAAATACAATAAAAATAGAAAATAAAAGAAATATATCAGTTGAAAAATATGTACAAAGGAAAAAGTACAAAATACAAAAATAAAATACAAGAAAATTAAATAAAATACAAGTCAAAATAATAAAAAGCACAAAAATACAGTATAATTGGACCAAATACATATAAATACATAGCCCAAACACAAAAACACAGACCAGGCCCAGGTCATTTTGACCGGCCTGCCTAGTCTTTGAACCAAACGATACCGAATAAGTGGTTAAATCTAAGCCGTTGATGTTACTGATCAATGGACCATAGAAGGCGGTGCCCTTATAAATCAAAACGACGTCACATAGAAGAATTAATCACAGCCGTTCATTATACATAATCAAGTGGGCAAGGCCAGGGTGTCATTTAAATTAAATGACGTAGTTTAAAGCATTCAATCTCAACCGTCCAGTATCATAATCTAACGGACATAATGAGACCCCTCATTAAACCAGACGACATCGTTTAAGATCAAAAAGGATCCCGGCCGTTCATCTCAACCAATCCAATGGCCAAGGATAAAAAATATACAATTGATATATATTATACACTCCTCGTTCATCTCTTCATTACACACACCCTCACATTTCATATCGAAACCCTAGCCGCCCTAGAATTCCTTGCTCCTCCTCCCGTCTCTCATGGAGACCACCGGTGGTCAGCCCCAGACCTTCGTCTCCAGCTCAGACCAACTCCCAAAATACCCCTCCATACATTCAAACACCCTTAAATACCATTAACCCCGACTAAACCTAACAGTCTCCCCTAGGCTTGAAATTCTGGTCGCCGAAACACTAGCCGGCGACCACCAAAGTACGAACCAGTACCCCACCTTAACACCATCCAACCATTATTAGACGATTATAACTCCATCATAACCACCTGCCTCGAATCTTACCCCAACCCTTCGAATATTCAAAAAAACCTTGTTGGAATCCTTCTCCGACGAGCACCCAAAAAGAATACTTCCTCAATACCTTACTCCAAGTACCCCAAACCTCCCTCACATACTCAAATTAAACCTCAATGGCCTATTTAGGGAGATCTGATGTTCAAGAGACCAACAGTCTCTGAAATTCTGAAAAAAAAAAATGAAAGAACGAAGAGTAAAAGATGAAAAGAAAGAAAGGCCTTAAAAGCTAAGTACCCTACCATGTTCAGTGCTTTTTGTTTGAACTTGTTTTAGTCTCTTTATGTGCTTGTCATGCTTAGAACTTGAATCTATCCCTATGCATGTTTCTATCTCTGTTTTGTATCTTGATTCGTACTTGTTCATACGAGCCCCGAATCTCATTTCATACATGCTTGAAATCATGTAAGTGTTCTTAGGTTTTGATATTAGCTACTTGTAAATCATATGCGATTAATCATTTTTATGTGATTTTTCAGTATATCATATCTCGATTAGGGTTTTAATTAGTTGGAATTCAACCATTATCAAATTTTTCCTCTGAGTTCTGATTAATTTAATGTTAAGTCGTGATTAGGGTTATTTGGCAAAACAACATGAATGTGGCTATACCTGCAATTTGATTTGAGTGTTAGTTTCTTCTGAACTTCTGAGTGCTTATGTGTACTTAGGTTATATGTGTCAATGCTTTTGTGGCTATGTTTGCAAACTAAGTATGAGTTCTGATAATTTGCTATCTTTGTAAAAGTGGTTAAAATTGAAAAGGTCTATAGTCTGAGGTTGGTTAAGTTTTAAAACATGACTTAGGGGGGTTATCTGTTAAATACATTTAAGTTACCCTAGTCATGAGAGACCTAAGGTAGGTAGGGTAATTACAATAAAATACAAGGGGTTAAAGGTTAAGGGTAAATGGTATTCTTGTAGATTAAATAGAGCTTGTGGGGATAAAAATGACTTTAGTACTGGGTTTTTCTGTAATTACTTGAATAATAAAGGGTATACTAGGTAGAGCTAAGGGGTAATCGTGTAATAAACATTAGCAAGTGGGGGTAATTAGGTAAAACTTGCACAAAAGAACAGCCCAGAACCTTCTAGTAAATATTCAAGGGCATTTCGTTACAATATTGATATACTTGAGTGTAAGTAATTGAAAAGAGTAGGGGAAGGAAATAGAATTAACTAATTTGAAATTCCCCCCAAAATAACTCTATAAATAAGCTTTTTACAAGCCTGAAAAAGGGGTTCCAATTTTGGAGAGGTTCAGCTTTACCAATTCTAAGTGGAGAAATTTTCTAGGGTTCTGAATTCTGAAGTTCACAAGTTCACGAAGTTCTGTGGTTCAGAAATTTTCTTAGCTTCGAGTCGAGAATTGTTTCCTAGGATCTTTGCTGGTGTTTCTCTGCTATGTTATCTTCACTAGCTAGGATTTCTGATTTTCTCGAGTTGATTGCTGTTTGTCTATTGAGCTTGGGAGTTGCTGTGTTATTTCCTGCTACTGTTTGCTGGTGTTTCTCTGCTGCTACCATTGCTGACTTCTTCTGTCCTTCATCTCCTTAAAACTTACCAATTTGCTTCGTTTGATCAGGTACACATTACTTCCTGAAGGTGTAATTGGAATTATGATTAAGGAATGAAGTTATAAAGTTGATCTCTGATTATTTCTGTTTCTTCACTCATAGTTGCAGTTGTAATTCTTAGATCTATTGTAATTCATTAGGAATGGTTGTAATAATTAACAACTATATGAATTCGATCTAGATTAGAGTTGAAGTAGTTAATTTCATAGTTAATCTTAATTCAACAATTAGATATAGTTTATCACCTAGTTTTAAAATTAAAACAGGCTAATAAAAAGCTAATATTCCTAGATACATAAGTATAATTCTGAAACTGGGCGTATAAACTGGTATCTAGCTACTTTTGTTAGTTAAACTCTGAATCAGGATTGATTGAATCTAAAAGGGAATAAGTAGTCTATAAATTTAAATTGTATTATCGCCTAGCTTTACTCAAAAATGATTTATATACATATTTGTTTTAGACTTCCGTGATTGTTAATAACTAAAGCATGTTCAGTTAATGTTACAACACTGTTTCCCTTTAGTTAAAAACAAAGTGCCAAAATAAATTCTGCAAGCTAGTATCGGGATAACTACTTAAAAATCAGAGCCTGCCATATATTATAACAACGCTGATACAAATTGCGGTGCTAGAATTCTTAGTTGGTTGTAGATATTGAAACTAGTAGTGATTTAAATGTAACTTGGTACCTTTTGAAATAATATGGTTTTACTGACTTTCTCTATCATTTGAAAAACATTTGCTCAAATATTGTTTTGAAACTGTTAGCTTGTTCTTAATTTCGTTCATATACTCTAGGCCAAGTCATGAATACAAACCCAGATCTGATTAACAAGATGCATGGGTTATCGAGTAAAGATAGTAGTATACATTGGGCTCCAAATGCCCAATTGTATTTAAAAATGGACTGTTAAGTAGTCCAAAGTCCAGACCCAATAATGAATAATGGCGTGGACTCTAATATTATAGTTTAAATATAACACAAAAACAGATATGTATTAGAAAGAAAAAACAAAAATAGAAAATGTAGTATATGAATAGGTTCGTACCTTAAAAATAAGGGATGAGCCTCGTTCCAAAGATGAAAAATACACGGGGCCCCCCAAATAGATTTCAACGTATAATTCTATACCCAGAAGGACCGTTTAGCGAATTTCACGGTCTTTCCCAAAGTTAATAAAGACATAGACATTATAGGCATGATCAATAAAATTACGTTCATACTATGGCTGCACATTTATGTGACCGAAATCTCAAATTCCGGCGAAGCTGAAATGCACTAAACTCACAGGCGTACTGGTTACGGTGTGACTCGAAATGCGTTTTCGTGATGTCGCAAGTCTTTAAAAATAACAAAGAGGTATATTAATAGAATTTGAAAAATTGAAGCATATAAGGAAATCAAATAAAACAAATACGGCAGTTGAGGGACCGTGCTAGAAACACGGAATCTAGGAGTGCCTAAGACCTTCTCTTGGGTTAACAGAATTCCTTTAATTGGAAAAAACTCCTTCCCTATTATTATTATATCCCTTCCCGGGGTGTAGTAGTAACTAGTGGCACATTACCTTCGGGTATGTAGTGAACAATAGAAAAAAGGAGGTGCGACAGTCTGGGGACAAGAAACCCAGAACATCGGTTCAGGGTTTAATAATTCGAGCTCAATTAAAATTGTTGTTTTTGATTATATCTAATTTCATTATATGCTTTGATCAATGTGGTATATATTTACCGCTTTGATATTACGTGAATTATATATATATAATTGTGCCAATAACCCTTCTCTTCTTACCTCTAGAGACGTGCTTACTGGTTGAGACTCCCCATTTTGTTAAGTCATACCCAATAGGAAACAGAGGCCGGAAAAGTTACAAAGTCGGACGATCCCGCGGGTCCCTAGTACGTAGCCCCTTCCTCGATCCGAGTTGTCCACTCGGGTACACAGTCTAGTACCATTGAAAATCATGATATTGAGCCTAGATTTAGGACAATTATTTGCATCATATCTGACTTAGGGGACTCAACACAGGGGTTGGGTCCGTCTAGGACAGGTGACCCGGAATATCAAAAGACCGAGCATGATTATATGTTGCATTTATTTGTCCTGGATTATTATGCTGACTGGCTAAATACCCGAAAACCAAAAAAAAAGAAAAATATAAAAACACTGAAATACTAACGAAACGCTGTCAATATTTTCATAAAAGAAAAGATTGAAAATGGTCGGAATAATTTCTGTCGAAATAGTTGGTCTAAAAATAATTTGACTAAACTACGCTGGTTTGATTCTCACCACTAGGCAAGATACGTAGGCAACTCATGACGGGTCCAACCACCCTTTTTCAAAAATAACCAAAAAATGTTGAATTTTTAGTTTTCAATAAAATCGAAGTGATGTTGTTTTTGAAAATAGCCGAATGTTCCGAAAGGACGCCGGAAGGCTGTTTGTGCAAAAATGGCCACTTTTGAAGTCATTTCCTTTAAATAATAATAGCCTTGAAATCTTCAAACGAGGTATTGAAAGGTTGATTCTTATGAAATAATGAAAAATTTCCTTGAAAAAGATTTTCGTTTTCTTTTGAGTCAAATAATATGAGTTCAAATCGCCTTTAATAAATGTGCAGGATGAGCACAGTACAAAATGAACCCTTTTCACTAATGAATAAGATCCCTTTGGATTTACGATAGTGGTGGAATTATTTAGGCCAAGATGGATAGGATTGGGTCAAGAAATATTTGAAAGATCTTACTGTGCTGCTTGACATAATACCTCGAGGTGATATTATCCGAGCTTTAGTGGCCTGCTGGGATCCCACACACAACGTGCTCCACTTCTCGAACTTTGATCTCACTCCGACATTAGAGGAAATTGCTAACTACATTGGAAACTGTGAGGTTCCCCTAAAAGACAAGTATCTGGTTGCTCCAAGAGCCATCACTGTGCATAGATTCGTCTACTCCTTGAAAATAGCCAAAAACGTTCACAATGAAGATTTGGTCCATGGGTTTTGCACTATGAACTTGATATACCGCAGATATGGCCACGTTGGAGGATTCAGTGTTCCAACGAACAAACACTGCAGCAAAGCAAACCGAGCTAAATAGGAGGAACATATGCATTTTGCCTTCATGTTAGCCTTTCTGGGGTTAATAATATTTCCAAGGAAAGACGGGAATATCGACATTAGATTTGTCGGGATTGCTAGTACTCTCCTTACACAGGATAACAGTACTTTGGCACCAGTGATAGTGGCCGATATCTTCCGTGCTCTCACGGTCTGCAAAGCGGGAGAAACATTCTTTGACGGGTGTAATATACTACTTCAGATGTGGATGATTGAGCATTTATGTAGCCACCCTCAATTTTCGAGCTATGGATCATCTGAAAAGATTTGTATCGAGGAATTCTACCCGAGGACAAAAGAGGCCAAGTTGCCAAAAGGGTCGAAAAGTTGGATCACATATTTCCGATCGCTGACTGCTAGCCAGATAGAATGGGCATATGGATGGTTGCCCCTCAATAAAGTCATATATATGCCAGTAGAAGGGTCATATTTCCTGCTAATGGGTCTCAAGAGTATCAAACCTTATGCGCCATACCGAGTACTACAACAACTCGGAAGATATTAGATTGTGCCAAAATATGGGGACCTCAGCCTTCAAGCAATAGAGATCAGTCCCGATGGTCAATTCCCGGAAGCAAAAATCCTGCAAATATGGAATGAGTGCCAATGTCTGAGAGCACCTGTGTGATAGATCGGGCTAGAGGTGAAGTGTCATCGGGGTATTCTACATGGTACCGTAGAGATGTTGAGCATGAGACACCAATGAAGAGACCTCATATTCAAGAATTTGCCGAGCTATCGAAAGAACAAAGGGATTGGCTGGCCAAGGAGAATGAATATTGAGCCAGAATCAGCATGTTGGAGAAGCAATTTCAGGATCTCAATTCGAGAGCAGCTTACAAGCAGCAGCCGATGAGGGTGAAAAGAAACAGCTGAGGAAAGAAAATGAAACATTGAAGGCTCAGATGTGAAGATGAGAGCAGCAACCGAAACCCCAGTTCGATTTGCTCGAGATGAATAGTTAATTGATAATTTACGGCGCAAGTTGAATGACTATAGCTTTGATCTAGATAAAGTTAAGAAAGAATTAATTAGGTACGGAAACAATTGGCCAGGAATACCGAAGAAAGGGCTCGGATGATCCAGCAATTAAGGGATGAATATAATGTTGAAGTAGCTCGACTAAGGAAGAAGATTAATACGGCCGAGGTCAAAAGTAGCAAACAAACAAAATAATTTGATATAGAGAGAGAACATTGCTACATGGACATGGCCCGGTTAGAATTGGAGATACAACAACTTCAAAGGAAGAGCCAGCAAACCTTGGATGCTCGTGCCGAACAGATTGGGTGGTTGCTTCAAGAGAAAGGGATGATCAAGGAAAGAATTGTCAAAATCGCTCACTACATTATGCGGAAATGCCAACTGTGCGAGGATATGACCCAATCTACGTTTACCGCAGCAGCAATGATCTTTTTGAAACAAGTGATGACCGTCCTGGACATACTCCAAAAGGGATTAGCATATAGGCCCGCGGTAAGACCGAACGATGTCTCGCGGGCACTAGGAACTTTAATGTATTCATAGGGCATGCATTTTTGTACTTGTATTTTTCTGCATTAGAAAGTTGTAGTACAAATTATCTTTTCTAATTAATGTTTGAGTATCAATGAAATTGAAAATCCAAAAGTTGTCATTATATTTTCCTTATATGCAATTGCTTGTGCGATAGGAAACACATAGGATCGAAAAACAAAAGGAAAAAAAAAGAGAAACAATGAAAAAAATGTCGAAACAAAAGAAAAGAAAAAGAAAGGCCGTAAAAAGAGAATTGGCGGGTTAAAATAAAGAAATAATGCCGGGATGAAGCATAATTGCCAGGAAAAAGATGCGTTCTTAAACTTGTGATGATTATCTTTTATGATCTAACATTAACAAGTTTTTGTGGTTGATGAGTATCAGATAAAACAGTTAGCAACTGGCATTCTGGCACATCACAACTACAACACTCGTTCTTAAAGCATGACAAAAGTAGTGACCCAAGAAATTGAGTCGATAACCATGGATCCCGTGCAGGAGGAGGAAGTAATAGATGTGAATATCAAGAAGGAAGAAGTGTATAAGCTTAAACAACAGATGTCGGAAATGTATCAGGCTTGGTAGAGAGGACAACCCTTACCTACTTACCCAGCCAACCCCACATATATTCCTCCATCATACCCGAACCAAGATCCACCAACCATGAACTCATCTTCTACATGCCCTACTTACCCACACTATTATTCCACTACATCACAAGTACGACCCTCACTTCCTAAAAAAGTTCCACCACCACCACCCCAGGCCGCTCCCATGTGTGTGGCACCACCATCCGCCACTTTACATAAATCTTCTAGTGAGCCTGTATTTCATATCAAGGATAATCATTACTACCCTCCAGAACCCACCTTCAGACAACATGATTCTTATACCCCACTCTTTGATATGATGAAGGAGGAGAAACCTGCTAGAAACCCTGAACAAGAGGAGTTGACCAGGAAAATGAAGAGCCTTGAGCAGTCATTTCGCAATATGCAGGGTCTGGGAGGCCAAGTTAGTGTGGCATACAAAGACTTGTGTTTGTTCCCCGAGGTATAGCTACCCGCTGGGTTTAAATTACCATAATTTGACATGTATGATGGCCATGGTGATCCAGTTGCGCATCTAATAGGATATTGCAGCAAAATGCATGGAGCTGGGGGAAAGGATGAACTACTTATGGCCTACTTCAATCAAAGCCTCAATGGCTCAACATTGGAATGGTACACCCGTCAAGATCATACCAGATGGTTCATTTGGGATGATTTGGCTCAAACCTTTGCGAATTTTTTTTAATATAATCTGGAAATCATCCCTGATAGATTGTCATTGACCAAAATGGAAAAGAAGCCCGGAGAGAGTTTTCGGGAGTATGGTTTCAGGTGGAGGGAATAGGCAGCCCGTGTGGATCTACTAATGAAAGAAGGAGAAATGGTAGATTGTTTCTTACAAACTTTGGAGCCGACATACTACGGGCATCTGGTGTCTGCGATCGGAATGACCTTTAATGAGGTAGTGAAGATGGGGAGTTTTGTGGAAGAAGATTTGAAAATGAATAAAATTATGAGTTACTCAGCCATTAAGGCTACAAATCAAGGAATTCAGACATGGACGTGAGGATCAATTAGGAAGAAAAACAAAGAAGAGGTGGCAGTTATAGAGGGAAGATCTTAGTCCTGGGGCCCCAACCCATATCATCATAAGCCTCGCCCATATCAGCCATACCCACCAACATCGTATAATCCACCTCAACATTATTATCCTCCAACTGGTCCTCAATTCTCTATCCAGTATGCCCAATCTTACCCACTTTCTCCTCCTTCATGGCAAGCCCCAGCTCCCTAGAATGTCTACCATGCCCAAAATACCTACACACCATAAAAAACCTACAGAAATCCTAACCGAACCAGTATTCGACCCGACCCTGAAGTTAAAAGTGACATGGCTCATAGAAAGAAAACATTCACTCCTCAGGGAGAATCATATACTAGCCTCTTCCACCGATTAAGACAATTTGGGATTCTAAGTCCTATTGAGTCTAATATTCCCAACACTCCACCGAGAAACTTAGATCAATCCATCCATTGTGAATACTGTTCTGGGGTACCGGGACATGACATGGAGAAATGTTGGCACCTAAAGTCTGCGTTCAAGAACTTATTGACTCCATCAAAATTGAGGTGCAAGCACCCGAGACTCCCAACATAGCGCAAAATCCTTTGCTGATGCACCATGAAACACATATGATAGAGCTAGTACATGGAGAAAGCTGCAAAAGACCCTCTCAGACTGTAATGACAATCAAACCAAACAATAATACAAAGAATAAAGTCGGGAGTGAGAAAGTGTCAGTCGAGCCACCTGCAAAACAGCCAGCAGTAATGATTGAGCCTGAGCCGATAAAAGTGATAGTACCTGGGGTGGAGCCCATGTTGACTGTGAAAGGGGCACATATAGAACCAGTTGTTATCAAGCCAGTCGTTCAGATGTCGATTGAGAACATCAAAGTTGTATGGAATTATGACAAGGTAACTTTCATGTACAAAGGGAAAGAAGTCAAGGGGGAAATTTGCGAAACTCATGGTTTGACCCGGTCTGGGTGATGTTTTGCTCCTGACGATTTGAGAAAGGCAAAATTTGTGAAAGAAAATCCAACTCATGAGAAAACAAACGGCCACCGAGGAAGAAGCTGAGGAGTTCCTAAAGAAAATAAAAGCTCAAGACTACTCCATAGTTGAGCAATTGAGGAAGACAGCAGCTCAAATATCTTTGCTATGTTTGCTGATTCATTCCGATGAACACCGAAGGAGTTTAATGAAGATCCTAAACAAAGCTCATGGACAAGAAAAGATCATGGTGTGTCATTTGGAGAAGATTACAAACAATGTTTTTTAGGCAAATCGGATAACATTCTCAGACGATGAGCTACTACTAGAGGGGACAGAGCACAATAAAGCGTTATACCTCACAGTGAAGTGTGAGGAATTAGTGGTGGCTCATGTCATTGTCGATAATGGTTCTAGTGCTAATATTTTTCCTTTGTCTACTCTTGGAAAACATAAAGTTGATCACGAAAGGATTCACAAAAGCAGTGTATGTGTTAGGGGTTTTGACGGAGGTGGAAAGAAGACCGTGGGAGATATCATACTAGAACTCGCCATCGGACCGGTGGAGTTCACCATGGAGTTTCAAGTGTTGGACGTTGCTGTGTCCTATAACCTCCTGTTAGGACTTCCATGGATCCACGCTGCAAAAGCGGTACCTTCTTCAATACATCAAATGGTGATGTTTGAATAGGATTAGCAAGAGATAGTAGTGCATAGTGAGGATAATGTTTGTAATCCCATCATGCCACTCGAAGAAGACGAAGGAGACAAAGGTCCTTGGGTGTACCAAGTAATGGACACTGTGACTGTGAACAAAATATCCGAAGGAGAAAGCATCCCAGTACCCAAAGTAACCCCTGCAGCAGTCATGGTTAGCAAGGAAATGATAAAGAATGGGTTCTCTCCGGGAAAAGGTCTAGGAGTTGCTTTACAGGGTATAACAAAACCAGTTCATCATCCGGGTAACACTAATACCTTCGGCCTGGGTTTGAAGCCAACTATCGCCAATATGCAGAGAGCCAAAATATTGAAAAAGAAAGGGTGGACGCTCCCAAAACCTATCCCAAAATTGTCCTACTCCTTCATCAAGCCTGGTACACAAAGACATCCGGCAACTGTCATGCCGGGCCATGCGGAGATAAGACCGGATGAAGAGCTATTAGCAAGGTTTGAGAGGTTGTTTAAAGGCGTGAATATGATAGAGGCAGCCGAGGGAACAAGCAAGATGGATGTTCAATTTGTTGGACCCCAGATCAGGCTAAATAACTGGGAAGCTACTCCTCTTCCAATAAGGAGGGAGTTGTGGTAGTTAGCTTTTAATATTCCATTCCCAAAACTGTCTTGTTTCAAAAATTGTAATCCTATGTTCCGTCTAGTTAAATGTATCCAAACCTTGTTATCTTTCAAAGTTTAATGAAATGTAATTTCTTTCTTCCTCTATTTTTAGCTTTATTTTATTTTATTTTCTTTTCTTGTGCAGTCAAGTTTTTGCTGATTTTAATGATGTGTCATGCATGAAGGATTCCCGGTCCAGCCTTGATAATCGGATAGTTATACAAGAAATTGAAAATGAATATGAAGTGGAATATGAGGATGAGGAAGTTTTGGAGGAAATTAGTAAAGATTTGAGCCATTATGAAGAGAAACCCAAACCAAACTTAAATGAGATGGAGTCTATTAATTTCGGAAATGAGGAGAATATTCGGGAAACAAAGATTAGTGTGCACTTAGAGGCTTCACTCAGAGAGGATTTGATCAGGTTATTACATGTGTACAAAGACGTTTTTGCTTGATCTTATGATGGCATGCACGGGCTCAGTACTGACTTGGTGGTACATGAGCTACCCACTTATCCAGAATGCCGACCGGTGAAGCAAAAGTTAAGAAAGTTCAAAACGGACATTACTGTGAAAATAAAAGAAGGGGTCAATAAGCAGTTTGAGGCAAAGGTCATACGGGTCACCAAGTATCCCACCTGGTTAGCCAATGTTGTACCTCTTCCAAAGAAAGACGTAAAGACCAGAGTGTGTATTGATTATCGAGATCTCAATAAAGCTAGTCCGAAGGATGATTTTCCATTGCCAAATATCAACATACTGATTGACAATTTGTGTTAAACATGAGATTGGCTCTTTTGTGGATTGTTATGCAGGTTATCATCAGATCTTGATGGACGAAGAAGATGCAGAAAAGACGGCTTTTATCACACTGTGGGGAACATATTGCTACAGAGTAATGCCTTTTGGGTTGAAGAATGCTGGAGCTATATATATGACAGCAATGACCACTATCTTTCATGACATGATTCATCGAGAGATTGAGGTGTATGTGGATAATGTTATTATCAAATCCAAAAAGTAGTGTGATCATGTCAAAGACTTGAGGAAGTTTTTCCAGAGGCTTCGAAGATACAATCTCAAGCTGAATTCAGCAAAATGTGCTTTTAGAGTACCATCAGGAAAGTTATTAGGGTTCGTGGTAATCCGGCGTGGTATTGAACTAGACCCGTCAAAGATAAAGGCAATTTAGAACTTGCCTCCGCCAAAGAACAAGAAAGAGGTGACGAGTTTGTTGGGCTGGTTGAATTATATTAGCAGATTTATCGCTCAGCTGACATCAACCAGCGAGCCCATTTTCATATTATTGAAGAAAGATGCTACGGTGAATTGGACTGAGGAATGTCAAGATGCATTTGACAAAATCAAGGAATATTTGGCTAATCCTCCTGTGTTGGTTCCTCCAGAACCTGGTAGGCCCCTGATCCTTTATCTGACCGTATTGGATAATTTTTTTGGTTGTGTACTGGGGCAGCATGATGAAACAAGGAAGAATCAGCATGCAATATACTATCTTAGTAAGAAATTTACATCTTACGAGGTAAAATACACTCAGCTGGAGAGAACATATTGTGCTTTAACATGGGTTGCACAAAAGTTGAAACATTACTTGTCAGCTTATACCACTTATCTTATATCTCGTTTGGATCCACTGAAGTATATCTTCCAGAAGCCTATGCCCACAGGAAGGCTCGCTAAATGGAAAATTCTGCTTACAGAGTTTGATATTATTTATGTAACCCGCACTGCAATGAAGGCACAAGCAATCGCTGACCATTTGGTAGAAAATCCAATTGATGATGAGTATGAACCATTAAAGACATATTTTCCTGGTGAAGAGACAATAAATATTGATGAATTGGAACAAGACAACAAGCCGGGCTGGAAACTATACTTTGATGGGGTTGTCAATAGCAAAAGGGTCGGAATTGGAGCAGTTCTCATCTCAGAGACGGGTCAACATTATCCTGTTACCGCTCAGTTGTGATTTTTCTATACTAATAACATTGCTGAGTATGACGCATGTATACTGGGATTAAGAATGGAAATAGACATGGGTGTTCAAGAGATTTTGGTCATGGGTGACTCGGATCTCTTGATACATCAAATTCAAGGAGAATGAGAGACAAAGGATTTGAAACTTATACCATACCGACAGTGTCTACATGAACTATCCCAAAGATTTATGTCCATATAGTTCAAGCATATCCAAGAATGCACAATGAAGTTGCAGATGCCCTGGCCACATTGTCGTCCATGTTACACAATCCGGACAAAGCCTCTATAGATCCACTGCAAATACAAGTTCGTGATCAAAATGCTTATTGTTTCACAGTAGAAGAGGAACTCAATTGTGAACCCTGGTCCAATAATATTAAAGAATTTTTTAGGATGGGGGTGTACCCAGCGCAAGCCACGGGAGATCAGGAAAGGGCTATAAGGCGACTAGCGAGTGGATTTTTCTTCACCGAAGGAACTGTATACAAGAGAACCCCGGATTTTGGTTTGCTGAGATGCATAGATTCACAGCAGGCCACTACAATCATGGCTGAAACATGCAGGAACTTATGGACCTCATATGAGCGGATATGTTTTGGCCAAGAAAATACTAAGGGTTGGATACTATTGGCTCACAAAGGAGCGAGATTTCATTAGATTTGTGCGGAAGTGTCATAAATGCCAGATACACGGGGACTTGATTCATTCCCCTCCATACGAGTTGCATACAATGTCAGCACCATGGCCTTTTATCTCTTGATGTCATCGGTCCAATAGAACTCGCAACATCTAATGGGCACACGTTTATCCCGGTAGCCATTGATTATTTGACTAAATGGGTGGAGGCGAAGACATTTAAAGTAGTGGATTTCGTACATACAAATATCATTTGGCACTTTGGAATTCCCAAGGTGATTATCATGAACAATGGAGCAAACCTTAACAGTCATCTCATGGCAGAGGCATGTCAGAAGTTCAAAATCTTGCACCATCGGCCTAAAGCAAACGGACAAATTGAAGCCGCAAATAAGAATATTAAGAAGATTCTCAGAAAAATAGTGGAGGAGTCAAGGCAGTGGCATGAAAAGTTACCATTTGCTCTAATGGGTTATCGTACTACTGTGCGTACTTCTATTGGTGTAATCCCTTACTCATTGGTGTATGAAACGGAGGCAGTGATAGTTACGGAGATTGAAATACCTTCCCTCCGTATTATAGCCGAGGCTGAAATTGATGACAATGAATGGGTAAAATCCCGGTTAGAGCAATTGAGCCCGATCGACGAAAAAAGATTAGCAGCAGTATGTCATGGACAGCTGTACCAACGAAGGATGCACAAAGCATATTACAAGAAATTAAGTCCATCGAAATTCGAGGTTGGACAATTGGTGTTAAGACGTATTTTGCCACACTGGGCCGAAGCAAAAGGAAAGTTAGCGCGTAATTGGCAAGGGCCATTCATGGTGTCTCGGGTATTGTCCAACGAAGCTTTATATTTGACAGATGTGGAAGGAAAATGTGTAGAGACTGCTATCAACGCTGGTGCAGTCAAGAGATATTATGTATGATTCCTTTCATTTATACGATTGTATTTATCATAATTTGAGATTGAAATGATGAAGGCATTTTATTTCTCTATCCAAACAATTTACCCATTGCTACCCCTTTTGAGCCTTATTATATTATTGTTTCATACCCCACTCTTGGAATCGATAATGAAGTCGAAATGAATGATGAAATGAAAAGAAAAGAAAAGATTGAAATGAAAAAAATGATGAACAAAAAAAATAGAAAGAAAAATTTTGAAAAACAAATATGAAACAAAAATGAAACAAAAATGAAAAACAAAAATAAGAAATCGGGAAAAAGTCAAATGACGAAGAAACCTTAGGGTATGAACTACGTCCGACTTGATCACGAAAGGGTACGTAGGCAGCCTCAATGAGGTTCAGTCACGATAGAAATAAAATCCAAAATTACCCAAATGTTGAAACTAGGGCACAAGTTATGTTTTATGATTCCGAGAGTTGTAATTATTTTTGAACCCACGTTTAAATTTTGAGTCTTTATACCCTTCTTTCTGAACCCACCCAAAAGCCACATTACGGTCTAAAGAAAGACCTTCTAATTAATTTTAAGAAAATGACAATGCAACGCAAATAAAGAGAAACACATAATGGACAATATACAGAAGTTTGGAGACAGAAAAATATTGAAAATAAAATTGAGAGAGTCTTATTGTTGAAAACCCTCAAAGGTGCCATAAGGCGAATGTGAGTTGAGAGATAAATAAATGAGAGAGTCTTATCAGTGAAATCCCTCACGGGCACCATAAGGCAAATATGAGTTGAGAGATAAATAAATGAGAGAGTCTAATTGATGAAAACCCTCACGGGCACCATAAGGCGAGAGTGATGAATGACCCGATGAAATAGAAATGGCAAGACAAATAAGGTTTGGGTTGATGAAAGGAGAAATTAAGTCAGCAATGATCTGATTGGACAGACTGGGTCGGATATTCAAATGCATGACATGGTCAAAGAAATCAGCCTTCTTACCCAGATAAGTTCTATCTTTTTCACTTCAAATATCCCTATCCTAAATTCAGGGTCATTGCATTTCATTTACTTGTTCAAAACTAGTTGCCAGTTGAAAGCTAACTACCAGCTTCTCATGTTGGATGACACAATAATACTGGGTCCTCCAAAAGATAAGAGAAAATAAAAAAAAACACATGGCGATCACATAGCCAAAGGGAATAAAAGAGAAATGAATCACAAAGAAGAATTGGGAAGGCGATCAGGAAATATGGCACAGAAATACAAAGCAAGATGAGGCAGACGGTGGAAGCAAGGCCAACAAGAATGCCAGCTGCTAACCATAATTTTATAACCAATAAATTGTTCACTGATTAAGACATGGACAAAAGATTTAAATTCTTACTAATCACTTTAAAGTGAACGTGACCAATATGGGAGAAAACAATCAAAAAGAAGAAGCAATAAAGAAGACAATCCACGTGGAGAACTCAATAATCAGGAACCTACCCGAACAACGAGGGAGGTATCATCTTTTATTTTCAAAGTTACACCCACTAATCAAACTGAGGGAATATTTTCAGCATTTTAATTTCTGCATCAGGCACCCACCTGTATAACAAGGGAATATTTTCAGCATTTTAAATTTATGCATCAGGCGCCACCTGGATAAAAAGGGAATATTTTTCTGCATTTTTAATTTCTGCATGAGGCGCCCACTTGTATAACAAGGGAATATTTTTATCATTTTGAATTTCTACATCAGGCGACCACCTGTATAACAAGAGAATATTTTCAGCATTTTGAATTTGTGCATCAGCCGCCCACCTGGATAACAAGGGAATATTTTTCTGCATTTTTAATTTCTGCATCAGGCGCCCACCTGCATAACAAAGGAATATTTTCAGCATTTTTAATTTTTGTTCAAGCGCCCACCTGTATAACAAGGAAATATTTTCAGCATTTTTAATTTCTGCATCAAGCGCCCACCTGGATAACAAAGGAATATTTTTTAGCATTTTTAATTTCGGCATCAGGCGCCCACTTGTATAACAAGGGAATATTTTCAGCATTTTTAATTTCTGCATCACGCGCCCACCTGTATAACAAGGGAATGTTTTCAGCATTTATAATTTCTGCAAGGGAATATTTTTCTGCATTTTAAGTTTCTGCATCAGGCGCCCACCTGTATAACAAGGGAATATTTTCAGCATTTATAATTTCTGTATCAGGCGTCCACTGGATAACAACGGAATATTTTCCTGTATTTTTAATTTCGGCATCAGGCGCCCACCTGGATAACAAGGGAGTATTTTCTACATTTTTTAATTTCTGCATCGAGCGCCCACATGGATAACAAGGGAACATTTTTCTGCATTTTTAATTTCTGTTCAGGCGCCCACCTGTATAACAAGGGAATATTTTCAGCATTTTTAATTTCTGCATCAGGCGCCCACCTGGATAACATGGTAATATTTTCTGCATTTTTTTAATTTCTGCATCAGGCGCTCACCTGGATAACAAGGGAATATTTTTCTGCATTTTTAATTTCTATTCAGCTGCCCACCTGAATAACAAAGGAATATTTTCAGCATTTTTTATTTCTGCATCAGGCGCCCACCTGGATAACAAGGGAATATTTTTCTGTATTTTTAATTTCTGCATCAGGCGTCCACCTGGATAACAAGAGAATATTTTTCTGCAGTTTTAATTCTGTTCAGGCGCCCACCTGTATAACAAGGTAATATTTTTAGCATTTTAATTTCTGTTCAGGCGCCCACCTATATAACAAGGGAATATTTTCTGCATTTTAAATTTTGCAACAGGCGCCCACCTAGATAACAAGGGAATATTTTTCTGCATTTTTAATTTCTGCATCACGCACCCACCTAGATAACAAGGGATTACTTTTCTGCATTTTTAATTTCTTCATCGGGCGCCCACCTGGATAACAAGGGAATATTTTAAGCATTTTTAATTTCTGGATCAGGCGCCCAAGTGGATAACAAGGGAATATTTTCTTCATTTTTTAATTTCTGCTCAGGTGCCCACCTGTATAACAAGGGAATACTTTCTGCAAAATAAATTTTTTTCTTTTCTAACAAGTAACATCATGATATATTGAAAGCCCATACCGGGGCAGAGGAAAAAGTTTTCTTTGTTATTGCAATAAGCAGGTACCAACCTGGAGAACGAAGAAACGCATGTTGAAGTTATACAAATGGAAGGAAGCAATATGTTTGAAGCAAATTACAAACAGAAGATTTATCAAAGAATGGAAGATACAAATAAAGGGCAAGGTGCAAGATGAATGACCAAAGCAACACAAGACGCAAGACATAGAACATAGCTTAGGCTAGCTTCTTTATTTTCTTACCCTGGTGTAATAAGGAGTCGGTCAGCAATAACAGTAGTAACAACAACAACAACAACAACAACAGTGAAATCACAATTTCCCTAGTAGTTTCAAACTACCAGACATTCGCGAACTACACTGACCTGATTCCTGTATAGCCCAGGATATGTAGGAAACCTCTAAAGTAGGGTGCAGTCAAAGCTTTTCAAAAATGCTTCATACGGAATATGTGAGTGGGCAAAAATCCCTCATTACTGATCACTTGTCTTTGACCTGAAACTCTTCGTGTTCCTGAGCAAAGAGGGGTAGCTGTGAGCATGTGATTTTTGTCCCAAGCAATTGAATTCCAAAATATAATTTACAAAATTAATTTCTTGTTTACAAACTGTTTTGAATTGTGTGTGTGAAATACCAGTGTTTGTTAATTAGAATAAATATGAAATGAAAATACAAAAAAAAAATTTAGAAAAATATCACAAATATTTTAGAATACATACTAGGAAAATAGGAAATTAAGAAAAAATACAAAAAAAATATCAGAAAATCAAGGAGAAATACAAAAAAAATAGAAAATAAAAGAAATATATCAGTTGAAAAATAAGTACAAAGGAAAAAGAACAAAAAGAAAATACAAGAAAATTAAATAAAATACAAGTCAAAAATAATAAATAGCACAAAAAACAATATAATTTGGACCAAATACATATAAATACGTAGCCCAAACACAAAAACACAGACCAGGACAAGGTCATTTTGACCGGCCTGCCTAGTCTCTGAACTAAACGACACCGCATAGGTGGTTAAATCTAAGCCGTTGATGTAACTGATCAATGGACCATAGAAGGCGGTGCCCTTATAACCAAAACGACGTCGCATGGGAGAATTAATCACAGCCGTTCATTATACATAATCAAACGGGCAGGGCAAGGTTGTCATTTAAATGAAACGACGTAGTTTAAAGTATTCAATCTCAACCGTCCAGTATAATAATCTAACGGACATAATGAGACCCCTCATTAAACCAGACGACATCGTTCAAGATCCAAAGGATCCTGGCCGTTCATCTCAACCAATCCAACGACCAAGGTTCAAAAATATACAATACCCTCCTCGGTCATCTCTATATTACACACAACCTCACATTTCATATCGAAACGCTAGCCTCCCTAGGATTCCTTCCTCCCCCCCCCCTCGTCTCTCATGGAGACCACCAGTGGTCAGCCCCAGACATTTGTCTCCAGCTCAGGCCAACACCCAAAACGCCCCTCAACACCTTCAAACACCCTTGAACACCTTAACCCCGTCTAACCTTAATAGTTGTCTCCCCCGATCTTGAAATTCCGATCGCCGGAACCCTAGCCGGCGACCACCAAAGTACGAATCAGTACCCCACCATAACACCATCCAACCATCTTTAGATGATCTACAACCCTATCATAACAACTTCCTTGGAATCTTACCCCAACCCTTCAAATACTCGAAAAAGCCTCGCTGGAATCCTACTCCGGCGAGCACCCAATAACAATACTTCCTCAATACCTTACCCCAAGTCCCCAAACCTCCCTCACATACTCAAATTAAACCTCAAGGGCCTATTTGGGGAGATCTGATGTTCAAGAGACCAACAGTCTCTGAAACTCTTGGAAAAAAAATGAAAGAACGAAGAGAAAAAGAAGAAAAGAAGAAACAAAAAGAAAGAAAGAAAAAAAAAAGGCCCTAAAAGCTAAGTACCCTACCCTATTCAGTGCTTTTTGTTTGAACTTGTTTTAGTCTCTTTATGTGCTTATTATTCTTAGAAATTAAATCTATTCCTATGCATGTTTCTATCTCTGTTTTGTATCTTGATTCGTACTTGTTCATACGAGCCCTGAATCTCATTTCATACATGCCTGAAATCATTTAAGTTTTCTTAAGTTCTGATATTAGCTACTTGTAAATCATACGCTATTAGCCGTTATTACGTGATTTTTCAGTATATCTTATCTCGATTAGGGTTTTTATTAGTTGGAATTCAACCATTATAAAATTTTCCATCTAAGTTCTGATTAATTTGAAGTTAAGTCATGATTAGGGTTGTTTGGGCAAAACAACCCCAATGTGGCTATACCTGCAATTTGATTTGAGTGTTAGAGTCTTCTGAACTTTTGAGTGCTTATGTGTACTTAGGTTATATGTGTAAATTCTTTTGTGGCTATGTTTGCAAACTAAGTATGAGTTGTGATTATTTGCTATCTTTGTAAAAGTGGTTAAAATTGAAAAGGTTTATAGTCTGAGGTTGGTTAAGTTTTAAAACATGACTTAGGGGGGTTATATGTTAAATACATTTATGTTACCCTAGTCTTGACAGACCTAAGGTAGGTCGGGTAATTACAATAAAATGCAAGGGGTAAACGGGGAAGGGTAAATGGAATTCTTGTAGATTAAATGGATCCTGTGGGGATAAAAATGACTTTAGTGCTTGGTTTTTCTGAAATTAGTTGAATAATAAAGGGTATACCAGGTAGAGCTAAAAGGTAATCGTGTAATAAACCTTAGCAAGTGGGGGTAATAAGGTAAAACTTGCACAAAAGAACAACCCAGAACCTTCTAGTGGGGATTCAAGGACATTTCGTTACAATTTTGATAGACTTTAGTGTAAGTAATTGAAAATAGTAGGGGAAAGAAATAGAATTAACTAATTTGAAATTCCCCCCAAAATAACTCTATAAATAGGCTTTTACAATCCTAAAAAAGGGGTTCCAATTTTGGAGAGGTTCAGCTTTACTAATTCCTAAGTGGAGAAATTTTCTAGGGTTCTGAATTCTGAAGTTCACAAGTTCACGAAGTTCTGGGGTTCAGAAATTTTCTTAGATTCTATTCGAGAATTGTTTCCTGGGATCTTTGATGGTGTTTCTCTGCTGTGTTATCTTTACTAGCTAGGGTTTTTGATTTTCTCGAGTTGATTGCTGTTTGTCTATTGACCTTGAGAGTTGCTGTGTTATATCCTGCTACCGTTTGCTAGTATTTCTCTGCTGCTACCATTGCTAACTTCTTATGTCCTTCATCTCCTTAGAACTTACCAATTTGCTTCGTTTGATCAGGTACACATTACTTCGTGAAGGTGAAATTTCGTTTCCAATACCTAGGCCATAATTCTTCACAGTTTCTACCCAATTTCATGAAGATTGTTGTTAATTCTACCATAAAATTACGTTTTTGAGTCAAGAATCTTACCTCCGATGATTACCCGATAAAATCCCAGCGTTTTCCCGTGAGTTCTTCTCTCTAGGGTTCAAAATTTGTGTTTATGGTGTATAAACCCGTGACTAGTCTGTTCTGGTTTTTAATTTACTGCCAGACATATTTGCTCTACGCGTTCGCGATGGGTCTCACACGAACGCGATGCCCTGCTCCGTTAATTCATCGCGAACGCGACGTCAAGTCACGCGTCCGCGAAGTTCATTTCCCCCAGCCGCCGGATTTCTTCTACGCGAACGCGTAGGTGCCCACGCGAACGCAAAGCTTCGACTTGATCTCCTTCGCGAACGCGACCCTCTCTCACGTGAACGCGATGCATCAGTCTGCTTGGCCTTCGCGAACGCGACTGCCTTCATGCGAACGCGAAGGCTTATTTTTTGTTGAACTGAGCTACAATTTTCTGCACGTTTTTCCAAGTCTAAAATGCCCGGATGATGGTCTGAATTCATCCTGAGGCCCCCGGGACCCCAACGAAAACCACCAACCTACTCCAAAACATAATATGGACTTGTTCCAATCACAAAAACAACATCCAAAACATCAAAATCACCATTTTCACACGGATTTTAGCCTAAGTTTCTTCAAAACTTCCGAAACTAACATCCAATCCAAAACCCGATCAAACAACGTCCGAATGACCTGAAAATTTGCAGAACTATCCAAAATCACATAACTAAGCTACAGAAATTGTCGAAATTCCATTCCGACTCCCAGATCAAAATATCACCTACCGTTCGGATTTCGCCAAAATTCAACCTTAGTCAATTCAAGCCTAAAACTATACCGGACCTCCGAATTTGATTCCTATTGCTCCCCAAAGTCATAAATGATCCCCCGAAACTAGTCGAATCATCAGAATCTAATTCCGAGCACTCTAACTAAATAGTCAACTCCAGGTTGACTTTCCATATTCAAGCTTCTTTAAAAGAGGCTATATGCCTCATTTTCAACCCGAATCACTCCTAACTCACCCAATAAACTCTAACACTAATATAAAAGCATAAAATATGTAAATGCAAGGTAACGGGGTGGTAATTCCCGTAAGGACGGGCCAAGTCGTCATATTCTCCCCAACGTAAACAAACGCTCATCCGCGAACGGGTTAAGAAACATACATGGAATATCATATAAGTGTCGATATCTGCTCCGCATCTCTTGCTCGGTCTCCAAAGTTGCTTCCTCCATGGGACGACCTCTCCACTACACCTTCACTGAAGCAATGTCTTTAGATCTCAACTTACGAACCTGTCGACCCGAAATGGCTTCCGGCTCCACATCATAGGTCAAGTCCTCATCTAACTGTATCGTGCTGGAGTCTAACACATGCGACGGGTCTCTAACGTACTTCCGGAGCATAGATACATGGAACACCGGGTGAACTCCCGACAAACTGGGTGGCAAAGCAAGCATATAGGCCACCTCCCCAAATTTTCTAAGCACCTCAAAAGGTCCAATGAACCTTGGACTCAACTTCCCTTTCTTCCCAAACCTCATAACGCCCTTCATAGACGAAACCGTCAGCAACACCTTGTCACCCACTCAATAAGACACATCTCGGACCTTCCGGTCCACATAACTCTTCTGACGCGACTGAGATGTGCGAAGTCTCTCCTGAATAACCTTCACCTTGTCTAAGTCATCCTGAACTAACTTTGTCCCCAACAACCTAGCCTCGCCGGGCTCAAACCAATCGACTGGAGACCTACACCGTCTCCCATATAACGCTTCATACGGTGCCATCTGAATGCTGGACTGATAGATATTATTATAAGCAAACTCTACAAGAGGCAAGTAATCAGCCCATGAACCACCAAAATGAATGACACAAGCACGCAACATGTCCTCGAATATCTGAATAGTACGCTCAGACTACCCATCCGTCTGTGGATGAAATGTTGTGCTCAGCTCCACTTGTGAACCGAACTCTCGCTAAAATGTCCTCCAGAACTAAGAAGTGAACTGGGTACCTCTGTCTGATATAATAGAAATGGGAACTCCATGCAATCTCACAATCTCACGGATGAATATCTCTGCCAACCACTACGAGGAGTATGTAGTACACACTGGAATGAAGTGAGCTGACTTGGTCAGCCTATCCATGACCACCCAAACTGAATCAAACTTCCTCGTTGTCCGAGGGAGTCCACTAACAAAGTCCATAGTGATCCCTTCCCACTTCCACTCGGGAATATCAATACGCTGGAACACACCACCAGGTCTCTAATGCTTATACTTGACCTGCTGACAGTTTAGACACCGTGCCACATGATTCACAATATCTTTCTTCATCTTCCTCCACCAGTAATGTTGTCTCAAATCCTAATACATCTCTCCTGGGTGAATAGAATACCACGAGCTGTGGGCCTCCTCCAATATCAACTCACGAAGGCCATCAACATTGGGCACGCATATCTGGCCCTGCATCCGCAACACACCATCACTATCAACAGTGACATCTCTAGCATCATCATGCTGAACCTTGTCCTTAAGGACAAGTAAGTATGGATCATCGTACTGGCGCTCTCGAATACGATCATATAAAGAAGAATGAGCTACTACACAAGCCATAACCCGACTGGGCTCAGAAATATCCAGCCTCACCATCTAATTAGCTAATGCCCGAACATCAACTGCAAGGGGTCTCTCCCCAACTGGAACATACGCCAAGATGCCCATACTAATAGCCTTCCGGCTCAATGCATCAACCACAACATTGGCCTTCCCAAGATGATACAAAATGGTAATATCACAGTCCTTAGGCAATTCAAGCCATCTCCGCTGCCTGAAATTGAGATCTTTCTGCTTAAACAAATGCTGAAGGTTGCGGTGGTCTGTATATACATCACAAGATACACCATACAGGCAATGCCTCCAAATTTTCAAGGCATGAACAATAGCAGCTAACTTTAGATCATGAACAGGGTAGTTCTTCTCGTGGGGCTTCAGCTGACGAGAAGCATATGCAATGACTCTACCCTTCTGCATCAACACACAACCGATCCCAACTCTGGAAGCATCACAATACACCGTATAAGACCCTGAATCTGATGGTAACACATGTACTGGAGCCGTGGTCAAAGCTGCCTTGAGCTTCTGAAAGCTCTCCTCACATTCATCAGACCACACAAATGGAGCATTCTTCTGGGTCAACTTAGTCAACGGTGAATCAATAGATGAGAAACCCTGAACATACCGGTGGTAATAGCCTGCCAAGCCGAGGAAACTTCGAATCTCAGTAGCTGAGAAAGGTCTGGGCCAATTCTGCACCGCCTCGACCTTCTGTGGATCAACCCGAATACCATCACTGGACACTACATGTCCTAGAAAGGTCACAATATCAAGCCAGAACTCACACTTAGTGAATTTTGCATAAAGCGTTTCTTCTCTCAACCTCTGCAATACCACCCTCAAGTGTTATGTATGCTCCTCCTGGCTGCGTGAATACAGCAGAATATCATCAATAAACACAATCACAAAAGAATCAAGGTACGGCCGAAATATACTATTCATCAAGTGCATGAATGCGGCTGGGGCATTAGTCAGCCCGAAAGACATCACCAGGAACTCGTAGTGCCCATATCTCGTTCTGAATGCTGTTTTCATAATGTTTGAGTCCCTAATCTTCAACTGATGATAGCCCGATCGAAAATCGATCTTAGAAAATACACTAGCTCCCTGGAGCTGATCAAATAAGTCCTCAATACGAGGCAATGGTTACTTATTCTTCACGGTTACCTTGTTCAACTGCCTGTAATCAATGCACATTCTCATTGTGCCATCTTTCTTCTTCACGAACAATACCGGTGCACCGCAAGGTGACCCACTCGGATGAATGAAACCTTTATCTAAAAGCTCCTGAAACTGTTCTTTCAATTTTTTTAACTCCGCTGGTGCCATGCGATAGGTAGGAATAGAAATGGGCTGAGTGCCCGGCACCAAGTCAATACCAAAGTCAATATCCCAGTCAGGCGGCATGCCTGGCAGGTCTGCTGGAAATACATCAGGAAACTCCCTCACAATTGGAACCGAATCAAGACTGGGTGTCTCAACCTCAACATCTCTAATGAAGGCCAAATAAGATAAATAACCCTTCCCAATCATTCGTTGGGCCTTTATATGAGAAATCACCCTATCAGACACATAATCAGTCAAGCCACGCCACTCGATCCTCGGATTACCTAGAATAGCTAGTGTGACTGTCTTGGCATGACAGTCCAGGATTGCATGGTAATGAGATAACCAATCCATGCCTAGAATCACATCGAAATCTACAATGCCCAATAGGAATAAATCAACTCGGGTCTCCAAACCCCCAATAGTAGTAAGATAGTATCAATATACTTTATCCACAACAATAGTATCCCCCACTGGGGTGGACACATGTACGGACAAGGCAAGAATACCACGCGTCATGCCCAAATGATGTGCAAATTAAGAAGAAACATAGGAATAGGTGGATCCGAGATCAAATAAGACAGAATCATCCCTGTGGCAGATTGAGATAATACGTGAAATGACAGCATCTGAAGCACTAGCATCCTTCCTATCCGGAAGAGCATAGAAACGAGCCTGGATTCCGCCAGTACGATCCTCGCCCCTACGGAGACCCATGGCCACCTGGCCACCACTCCTAGCTGACTGTGCTGGTGCTAAAGAAACAAGAGTAGAAGAGGAGGGCTGATCCCTCTACTGAGACCGTCTACGAAGCCACTGAGGACACTCTCTCTTGATATGGCCCAAATCGCCACACTCAAAGCAACGACCTGAAGATGGAAGAAGGGGCTGCTGAAGACCTCTTGTTGTAGATGAATCCTGTGCTGAGGAAGTAGGAGCAGAGCTCTGGGCTGGAAGAGCACTCAATGCAGGCTGACTCTGCTGACGACCCTGCTGACCCTGATAAACCTGATGGCCCTGACGACCACGATCTGATGAAACTCCACTGGACTCTGCACGTCTGACTGATGAGATCTAAATGAACGACCCCTGCTATACTGGGGCTGGCCCCTAGATGGAGCACCACTGTAACTGCCAGTACCACGAGGCCTCTTAGCCTCTCTCTCCTCACGCTCTCTGCAGCGATCTGTCTCAATATGATGGGCAATATCAACCACCTCCTCGAAGGTAACTGCCGAAGCTCTCTCTCTGGTCATCAATATACGGATGGGATAGATAAGACCGTCTATAAATCTCCTGATCCTCTCTCTGTCCGTTGGAATCATCCACATGGCATGACGAGCTAGCTGTGTCAATCTCATATCATACTGAGTAACCGTCACATCCCCCTGCATCAGCCACTCAAACTGACGACGCATCTCCTCTCTCTGGGACTGAGGCACATATTTCTCCAAGAATACCGTGGAGAACTACTGCTAAGTGAGGGGCGCTGCCCCAGCGGGCCTACGCCTCTCAAAATCCTCCCACCACCGAAATGCTGCACCTGTGAACTGAAAGGTCATGAAGGCAACACCGCTGGACTCCAGAATACCCGTGGTGCGAAGCATACGCTGACATTTATCAAGAAAACCCTGGGCGTCCTCGCCCTCAGCACCACTGAATGCCGGAGGCTGTAGCCTCTCAAACCTCTCCAGACAATGCTGCTCATCGTCAGGTATAACTGGAACCACATGAGCAGGGGCTGGTGCAATGGGTGCAGCTGGCTGAACTGGAGCTGCCCCAGGTACCTGAATACCCCGAACCACCGGCTCGGGTGTGCGATCCACGGGGGTCTGATTTCCTCCCCATGCTTGTGAAGAAGCCGATGCCGTAGAGGCTGCAACTACCTGAGCCAAGCCAGTGCAAACTGATAAAATCTGAGCCAAAGTCTCCTGAAGACCCGGTATCACAATAGGAACTGTCGGTGCCTGAATCGGAGCTGCCGGAGCGTCTGCAGCTGGAACCTAATCCTGAACCTGGGCCACCGGTGCTGGAATCTGACCCCTGAGTCTGGTCAGTTGGTGGGTCAGCATGTGCTGGTACTATTTCCCTACCTCTACCACGACCACGACCTCTGGGTGCCAATGGTGGTCGCCCGCCACGTCCGCTAGCACGTATTCTCGCCATCTGCAAGAGAATAGAATATGGAAAAATTTAGTTTCACGATAACACAAACCGCACGATATGAATCCAAGAAAAGTGAGGTTTTTCCTAAAGTTATGTAGCCTTCCGAGGATAGATACGGACGTCTATGTACCGATCCACTAAAGCCTACTAAACCGGCTCAAGACTCATGAGTCCAAGCAACCTAGGCTCTGATACCAACTTGTCATAACCCAATTCGGGTCGTGATAGCGCCCAACAATTAAGTAGGGCCAGCCAGACCAACAATTGTTTACCGCAAATGAATATCAGTCCCAAATAGACATTTCAAGAAGAATATATGAGTCAAAGAACTCCAATAATAATAATGACGAACAAAATACTGAGAAGTGCAAAAACAACTGACATTCCCAAAGATCTACAGTCACAAGTCTAGAGCCTCTAAACAAAACTGAACAAAAGTAGAGAATACTGTATAAAAGTTCTCAAAATTGAACATAAAATAGCAACTGAAAGGAGAGGAGAAGCTAGGTTCTGCGAACGACGGCAGCTACCTCAGCAACTCAATAAGACTCTGTGAAAGCTGGAAAGGCTCGTCTACTTCTCCTAAGTACCTAAATCTGCACACAAAAGGTGTAGGGAGTAGGGGTGATTACTAAGTACTCAGTGAGTAATAAATATATATAAGCAACTGAAAGTAGAAAATCCACAGAATACCACAATATGAATCTAAACTACTGTCCGATCCTTCTACGAACTAGAAACAACATTACAATACAACTACCACAGTTAATTCAACAGATAAAGATGCAATGCAATGCACATAACCGCTACGGAGTGTAGCCCGATCCATTTAACGTTGATGGCGCTCACTGGGGGTGTGTACAGACTCCGTAGGGGCTCCTACAGCCCAAGCTCAATATCGATACGGCGTGCAGCCCGATCCTCATATCATATAAACCGCTACGGCGTGCAGCCCGATCCATCCTCAGTCCGCAATAATCATATAAGTCACAAACAACTCAAGTTACTTATTTCCATATTCCAGTTCATAAATTATGAAAATACTTTAACTTTTATTAAATTTTTTAAAAACAGGTGACTTAACATTTCAATACTATGATTTCAAAACCAGGACTGAGATCAGTGATCAAGCAAGTATAGTTATCACATATATACTATCCCCTAGGGATACTACAGGCCGTCACAAGGCCCCAAACATGGGTTACAGCCCACAAATATGTCAAACACAATTTTATTCCATTACTAATAGCATATTATTCATATCGGGGATGGACCAAGCCTCAATCCTCAGTCACAATCAATCCCGCACCTTCCACAGGGTGCAAGCCACGCCATACTAGCGTCACAATGTGCTAAGCCTGGGTTTCGAACCCTCAGGCTATCATATACACAGACTACTCACCTCTAGCCGGTCGTAGACTCGTCCACAATGCCTTTTCCTTTAGAATTCGATGCCTCGCATGTAGAATCTATTCAAACCAGAATAATTATGTCATTTACGGGTCAAAGAAACATAACCCAATTCAATTTACAAGAAAAATGCATAAATGCGCTAAGTTGGTAAAACCCGACCCCGGGCCCGCTGCCCGAAAAATTCCGAAACTTATTCCAACACGATCCTCGTCTTGCCACGAGTCCGTGCATATAAAATTTATCGAAAACGGAGTTCGAATGGCCTTTCAAAACTCAAAATTTCATTTCCAATACCTAGGCCATAATTCTTCACAGTTTCTACCTAATGTCATGAAGATTGATTTTAATTCTACCATACAATTACGTTTTTTAGTCAAGAATCTTACCTTTGATGATTACCCGATGAAATCCCAGCGTTTTCCCATGAGTTCTTCTCTCTAGGGTTCAAAATTTGTGTTTATGTTGTATAAACCCGCGACTGGTCTGCTCTGATTTTTAATTTACTGCCAGACATATTTTCTCTACGTGTTCGCAATGGATCTCACACGAAAGCGATGCCCTGCTATGTTAATTCATCACGAACGCCACATCAAGTCACGCGTCCGCGAAGTTCATTTCCCCAAGGCGCCGGATTTCTTCTACGTGAACGCGTAGGTGCCCACGCGAACGCGAAGCATCACCTTGATCTCCTTCGCGAACGCGACCCTCTCTCACGTGAACGTGATGCATCAGTCTTCTTGGCCTTTGTGAACGCGACTGCCTTCATGCGAACGCGAAGGCTTATTTTCTGCTGCACTGACCTGCAATTTTCTGCAGGTTATTCCAAGTCTAAAATGCTCGGATGATGGTCCGAATTCATCCCGAGGCCCCCGGGACCCAACCGAAAACCACCAACCTACTCCAAAACATAATACAGACTTGTTCCAATCACAAAAACACCATCCTAAACATCAAAATCACCATTTTCACACGGATTTAAGCCTAAGTTTCTTCAAAACTTCTGAAACTAACATTCAATCCAAAACCCGATCAAATGACGTCCGAATGACCTGAAAATATGCATACATATCTAAAATCACATAACGAAGCTATAGAAATTGTTGGAATTCCATTCCGACCCCCGGATCAAAATCTCACATACCGTTCGGATTTCGCCAAAATTCAACCTTAGCCAATTCAAGCCTAAAACTACACCGGACCTCCGAATTCAATTCTGATTGCTCCTCTAAGTCATGAATGATCCCCCGAAACTAGTTGAATCATCTGAATCCTTTTCCGAGCTGTCTAACTAAATAGTCAACTCTAGGTTGACTTTTTATATTCAAGCTTCCTTCAAAGAGGCTATATGCCTCATTTTCAATCTGAATCACTCCTAACTCACCCAATAAACTCTAACACTGATATAAAAGCATAAAACATGTAAATGCAAGGTAACGGGGTGATAATTCCAATAACGACGGGCTGGGTCATTACATTTATATTTTATATGTTGTGCAGACTATTGTACTACATATAGTATATCAGATGGGACTGCAGATGCGGGATTATATCTGAGATCCTACAGATGCCTTGCAGGATTACAGCCGTCGATTTATAGACATGGCTATCCAAGCACTGCAGCGAGCCCAGGAGAATCAATATTTGGCACACATGTCTGATTATGTGGAGCAAGATCAGTACAAGCAAGGCCTTGGTGTCGCACGAGGTGGTGGAGCCCGACAATGTAGTGGTGCCCGATGCGGCAGGGGTGCCGGACAACGTGGCGATAGATCACTAGCAAGGGGGCGTTGAGGCCTCTTCTAATTATGTTGCTGCCGATCTACCAGGTGGCCTATATGAGATGGACATGCCTTCATACAGCCTCGGGATAGATCTCACTCTAGGGACTTTGCAGATGACCCCGTCTTGTCAACTATTGATCACGGGCACGAACCTTTCTAGAGGGGATTGGGATACGTTTTCCAGGTTTGTCTACTGTTTTTGAGGAGCGGACGACTCGATATTTACATAGTGGGCACCGGCTGAGTTATGGTTCCTCATCACAAGTGCAAGTATTGTTTTCATTGTATTGAATTACAATTTGTCTTTATTTTCAATAACTTTGTCCATTTCCTTTTTAAGGCTGAATGCGATGTTGACATGGCTGCGACAGATGATTACATTAAGGAGCCTAACGAGATAGTGGTACGAAAGTTTAAATTGTTGTGACTTATTATATATTTTGATATACGGAGCTTTTTATTCTTATGTAGGTTTCTACTGGACTGACGACCCCTTCTATCGATCCTATCAGCACCACTGATTATTATGCAGCAACACATCTAGCTATAAGGAGGCAACTTGATGATGATGATCCCAATAGTGTACCTAGGCAGGATGCGATGCGCCTCAGGCCAATGGCTGCGTTAGCAATCTGGATGCGGGGAATATTGATATTATTCTTTTTTTGTATTTGATGTAAATAATAGTTTTACATATACATTAACAACAACATTTATATAATACGTGTATTACTTTGTTATTCCTCCGTCAATTAGCTAGTTTCGTACTACAACACAAACGCAAGCATTAAAACTTAAATTCCATTACAATCTATGAAAATAAAGTTCATTACAACTAATTTAATGTAATACTACAGTACAAACACAAATGTAGCAACTTAACATAATTAAATTTTAGCACAACTAAGAAAAATACATGACACAGGAAGCTTAAAAATAAAGTGATATACTAAACACATACATTTAGCCTCTTCCGCCAATTATTCTCTGCTCCAACCACTTAAATTGTTCTAATATCCTATTTTTTCTTCTTCTACCTCTTTAAGTGTCGCTTTCAACTTCAAAACCTCCCTTTTATTTTCTTTTTCATGTTCCCACAGTTTCAAACACAAATTATTATGATCGTTCAACAATTCTTTGTAGTATTCTTAATGACAGGGTTTATCAATACATACATCAAAATCGAATATAGGTTCGCTAGGAACCTTATAAAACTTGTTCAAACATTCCAATAGTGGTGTCCATCTTCTCCATTATCCCAACAACTGTGCATCTGGCATTTTTTTTCCAAACTTGCACCTTGGTACATAAAGAGGTTGAGATATTTCTCTGCTAAAAAACTTGCTTTTCTTGAAAGATTTTCTAATAGTTATTGTTGAGCGCAGAAAATATGTAGAATGAGCTCGTCATTTATAGGCAAGACAATACACATAAAGTAGTATTTAATCGTGCTATATATACACATCACTTAATATTTTACCACGCTATGCTTTGCGTGTTAAAGGTTCTGACGGGTACAAAATAACTTTATGACTGTTGGGCAGCTTTTTCAGTTTGACAAGACAACATAGTAATAATGTAGAATTTATACGCGCTATATATAGAAATAACATAGTGTTTACCACGTTATGCTTTGCGTGTTAAATCAGCTAACATGTACGAAATAACTTTATATTAGTTGGGCAGCTTTTTCAGTTCGACAAGAAGACACACAACCATAACATAATATTTACATGCGCTATATATAGACATAACGTTGTATTTACCCATGCTATGATTTGCGTGATAAATGTTCAGACGGGTATAAAACAACTTTATGTCAGTTGGGCAGTTTTTCAGTTCGACACAACAAAACATAATTATAATGTAGTATTTATACGTACTCTATATAGACATAACATAGTATTTACCCACTATACTTTGCGTGTTAAATGTTCTGACGTGTACAAAACAACTTTATGTCATAAAATTAATCAGATTTATGAAATTTCAATGTTGTTTCCAGTTCTTCTGAATATATTATTTTTTAAAATTATCATTAAAAAACTGAAATGAAAAAATTCAACTCATAATTAACAAACATAATCATATTTTAGAAATCATGAAACATAAATAAAACAATTGAATATTACAACATAAACTCATTGATAGTTAGGCACGATAGAAGAACACCAAGCACAAGCTTGATTACTATTGCCAACTAAATGACATTTTCGATGGTCGTGTCCTGTTTGCGAGCATATACCACTTATGCGCGCATAAACGTAATCATTAACATCCATTTGGTTCCATATACGCAGTTTCTTCTTCACATGTATTCGACGGAAATATGACTTATTACACAAAATTTTAAATGGTTCAGGCGGCCAATAATGCTCAAAGCCTACTAGCTGCAACTACACACTATATGGTTTAGGTACATCACGACACTATATTATTGATCAACATAGTTGATTTCACCTAAACCAACTTGTTGAAATCACTTGATGGTATGTGAGCAAGGCATGTTGTAGACGAACCATTTCCCGCAAGAGCATTACCTTCTAAATTCATTTACATTATGTACATTATTACCTCGATTTTGATGGATAGCGGTGCAAACTTCAAATATTTCTTTCGTTAGAATACTGCAAAAATGAATGCCAATGCGCCCACCATTTTGTATTTCTCGAATCTGTTCATTGGCACAGGCATAAATTCAACAACCTTTTTCATCAATGACGTTGCAGCTGCAGACCTTTCAACAAACCTCTTCTCCATCTACTGGAATGACATCTACACCATGGCTCTAATAGGCAATCCTCTTATCGACTTCAATAACCCATTGAAAGACACTGACACATTTGTAGTCATAGTCCTCATCGCCTGCCACCATCCACAGGCAAAGTCCACTTTTTGGGGTCATGTTGCATTAACCAACGATAGACTCCCCCGTCTTTTTGTATCATATATATATGTGTCTCCGGAATTTATGCTGTTGGTGGTCTGTTGCTGCCATTCACATCAAATCATACAGATCATTATTGGGATATGCCTTCTGAAAATTGGCTTTAAACTACCTAACACAGTAATGATGGTAGACATAAGGTTCTTGCCATGCAGGCAAGTTTTCCTTAAAACTTAAGATACCACCGTGCCGAGTAGATTTTAGTCAAATACTGGAACGCTGTTTGATAACGTGCTCTTTCAAGTGGTTAAAAAATAGCGTCCACATCTCTTGGCTTTCCATTGGCACAAATAGCAAAAGCAAGAGAAAACATATGTCTATTAGCATCTACTGCTACGACTATCAACAACTTGATATTGTACTTTTCATATAATGAGTGTTGTCTATGGATATTACAAGCCGACAATGCAAAAAACCATCGATTACTGGTTTAAACGCCTAGAACGCGCAATTGAATATATATTCTGGATTACCCCGAACTCCGCTCAAGCTTCCATTTAATAGCTGTCCTGGGGTTAAACCGCTGCAGTGCAGCCATTTACCTAGGCAGATCTGCAATTGACTTATCCTAATTACTATAGACTATTTCAAATGCTCGTTTGCACCCAGGATATGCCTTTCTTTTAGTAATGGTATGGCCATGTTCCCTGTGGACTGTTGTAAAGCACTCTTTGATTTTATACCTTATAGATGCTTCGTTGTGTGGAATAAGGATGTGATGACCTGACCCGTTGTCTCATGAGTTGCCACTCTATTTCCCCCATTTTATGCTTTTTCAAGTTTCATTATCAGTATTTGGTGTGTTATAGTTGATTCAGATTGGTTTTTGGTAGAAATGAGACACTTAGTCTCTTTAAGGAAGGATTGGTTTGAAAAAGTCAACCAGAGTTTCACTTATGAGTTATAGGGCTCGAATGTGATTTCTGGTGATTTGCTTAGATTTGGGGAATGATTTTTGACTTAGGAGCGTGATCGTAAGTGATTTTGGAGGCTCGGTATAGAATTAGGGTTGAATTGATGAATTTTGGTTAATGGGTGAGATTTTGATCCGAACGTCAGAATGGAATTTTGAGAGTTGCTGTAGCTTTGTTTGGTGATTTTTGTTATGTGTGCAAAATTTCAGGTCATTCGGATATCGTTTGGTCGGGTTTTTGATCGAATGCATGTTTCGGAAATTTTTGAAGAACTTAGGCTTGGATTTGATGTAATTTGATGGTTTTTGTGTTAACTGTGGTGTTTTGATGATTGGGTAAAGTTTGAATGAGTATTGGATCATTTTTTGTTTTTGGTTGAGGTTTCAGGGGCCTCGAGCTGAGATCGGATGGTTAAACGAAGAGTTTTGGAACTTTTGCATGTTAAAAGGTTACCTGGTATCTAGTATTTTCGTACCTGCGATTATGGGACCGCAAGTATGGTCAAGCAGAAGTGGAGGAAAGAGCCGTTGATGCGAAGTCTTAGGGTTTACGATATTTTCCTAGAAGCGGTAAGGTCAACCACATTTGCGAAGCCGTAGATGCGGGATGTTGGTCACAAAAGCGGACCTGGAAATTTCTTGATATTCCGCATAAGCGGAATGTGTGCGTAGGAGCGGATGTCGCAGAAGCGACTTATAGTTCACATGAGCTGTCAAGGCCCTTAAGTGGAGAATCACAGAAGCGATATAGATGTTGCATAGGAAGTCCCACATAAGCGGGGATGGGACCGCATAAACGAACGTGCTGGACAGAAAAGGTTTTAAAATATCATTTTCATCCGCGAGCTTGGGATATTTTCCACCATTTATGAGCATCTTGAGAGCTTTTTGGGATGAATTGAAGAGGGTTTCGACTGGAGTTTATTGGAGGTAATATTTTTGAGTTAAAAACATAATCTTATGAGAAATTAACCTAGAAATCCATAGAATTGAGCTTAAAATTGATGAACTAGGGCTTGCGATTTTGAGATATAAATGTGGGATTTGAGAGAGCATTTGAGCTCGAATTTTATGTATAGACTCATGGCGAGATGCGGAATCCATTGATGTGAATTTTCTGATTTTTCGAGAAATGGGCTCGGGGCTCGGGTTTTGCTAGTTTCGAGATTTTTGCTATTTTTTGATTGTTTTCAATTGGGTATTGTTCAATTAGCAGATTGTGATGTATTTGCTATGATTTTGGATAGATTCGACGCGCGTGGAGGTCGGTTTGAGGGGCAGAGGCGTCGCGAGCTATAGATTTTTCCGGTTCAAGATAAGTAATGATTGAAAATGATATCCTGAGGGTTTGAAACCCCAGACTTGCACCCATAATGCTATATTGAGGTGAATTGCACACCGGATGGAGAACATAGGGTAGAGCACCGTTGACGGATTGTGACTTGGTCCGTCCCGGTTGTTGATTTTTTTGCATAATTGACTGAAATTTAATTGATAATCTTATGTTTTGGGATGATTGCCATATTTGAGCTTCGTGCCAATTATTTGAAACCTTCAGTGATTGATAGCACCGTTTTTGCTTCACTTTTGGATAATATTTGATCATGGTCCAAGGTTTTAAATACTCTTTTGCAAACTCAACCATCTTTATACGATTTGAAACTTAAATTATATTTTTATTGATGTTTAGAGCTGAGAAACTATCATTTTAATATTGCCCAAGTGGCTTATGTGCATTTCTGGACTGAGCATGGATCGGGCTGTGCGCCACAGCAGTGTTATATGTGTATTTTTAGAATGAGCATGGATCGAGCTGCACGCCACATCGGTGTAACATGGATCTTGAGGCCGATGGCCTAGATGATTCCACAAGATGGCTTGATATTGCCCTTGGGCTGTAAGAGCCCCTCCAGAGTATATACACACCCCTAGTGAGCACTGTCAATGTTAAATATATGGATGGCTCGGGGTACAAGCTGCATTGGGTACTAGTGTGTACCGTCATATGCATTACGTTGCACTCATGTATTTGTTCCTATTTGTATTATTCATCATGACATTTCAACCATCTGATTGCCTGATATCCTGGTGCTATTTGTTGACAGAGTGTTGTGCGTGAGGGGATGAATTTTGTGCTGGCTTGCAATATTTGTTTCGCATTCATTTGCTTGATTGTTGGAAAAAGACATTTTCACAAGATGTTTTAAATTGAGCGAATATATTTCTAAAGATTTCAAGGTTTCACTATTTTTCTTAAAGATTACACTGCCCCTATATAGCATGATGGCTTGCTTTATGTGATTTCTTGCATCTCAATTATTATTTACTTTTATTACTCACTGAGTTGGAGTACTCACTTTACTCCTTGCACCTTGCGTGCAGATGCAAGAATTGTTCACCTGGTAGCGGGTTTTGAGTTTATTGAAGGTATTACTATTGTAGCCGAGCAAAGTAACAGCCAAAGTTCGCGGCACTGGATTTCTTCCTTAGGTTCTAAATTTTATTCTGTATATTGTTGGCCCTATAGTTATATTTTGACTTCATTAGAAGCTCATGACTTGTGATACCCCGGTTGGGCTGTGTTGGGTTGAAAATATCGTTAATTAATATCATTAAGTCATGTTTTGCTACTCATTTATGTTTAATTATTTTGAAAGAGACGAATTGGGTTATTTGGCTAGACTTGTCATCACGAGAGGCGCTATCACGACTAGTGCGGGTTTGGGTCATGACAAGTTGGTATCAGAGCCTAGGTTACTAGGTCTCACGAGTCATGAGCAGGATAAGTAGAGTCTCGCAGATCGGTACAGAGACGTCTGTATTTATCTTTAGGCTGCAGAACCTTTAGGAAAACTTCACATTCTTCACTTTTTATCGTGTGTCCTTGATTCGGCTTGAAAAGAAACTCTTGAAATTCTTTCCACGCGATTGTATGCACACGTGAAAACACAGTATCAGATATGCCTTGATGGCTTGTGATTCCTCATTAAAGGGGTGAGGTGTAATCTTCATGAGTTTGATGATGTGCCAGTTTGGAGGACTTGAGGTCGAATTTTGGTTGTGGCTTGAGCATTGAGGTAATGATTGCGTGAGCAAGTATTTTCAACTTATATGTTCGGTATTGTCCCTATTTGCCAGAATGGCGGTTGGATATACGTGTGATGAGTATGTTAGTACTGCGGGATGCATCTATATGGCTTGGCCGTGACAAAGAGGTATGCTGGATAATAGATGAACGTATAATTGTTCGGTTCCTATTATGATTTGTTGTGTAGCCTGAATTATGGGCGCGTGAAGAATATTGTTATGTCTCCTAGTTAGGGAGTGAAGTGTATTACATGTGGTGGTATGAGTTCAGACCCATGAAGACTAAATGACTACGTAATGTGTATGACGGTTGAAGGTATGCTGAAATACTAAATTGAGGCAAAGCAGGTGGGTTATTTCCCGTCGAGTGTTCTTAAGTGGTACGATCCTTTTGTGCATGTTAGAAGATCTTATGTGTTATTGAAGGGTACATATTGTAATTTGAAGATTCTGGTTGCTCAAGAGAGTTGACTCAACTGATGTGGGGATGAATGCGAGATTTATAGAGGATTACAGTACTAGATGATCTATGTTTTCACAAACTTGTACATGATTTGAGTTTAATCTCACTATGGCATTTTGACATTATTCGAGTAAAAATGCTATGAGTTGTTAAGTGTGTCTTGATATATGGCTTCCAGCCAAGTTGGGGAATTTGCTATCAATTAGCTAATTGTATGGGCATGTGCTATGTTGACTTCAGTTGGAGCGTGCGGGTTAGCCAGCTATGGCTAGAGTAAAAGAAATGTTTTGACAAAGGTTATATGGTGTCTTGTAGATTTGTAAGATTAGAAGGTGTCTTACGCTGTTGTTTGTAAGAATTCTCAGTGCATGGAGTAGTAAGATGTTTTTTTGTATTGGGATGAGGATCTCATTTTGCTTTATCAGAGTGCCAATAAGGCATGAGTGACTCTGTAATTTGTAGTTTGAATAAGAGTGAATGACTTTCGAGAATGGTTCTAATATGTTTGAGATTATATGTGTGACAATCAGGTGTCTTAAAGCTGTGTTTGAGGTTAGACACTGTGTTTTCATTATAAGATGTTAAGACTTGTGGTATTTTTACGTTAACTATGGGATTCTATCCACCAGTAACAGTAAAATAAAGGTAACAGATTTGGATTCGCATGAAGTTCTTTGTGGTAGATTATTTTGGGAATGTGGTGTTTTAGGGAATATTTTAGAGACAGCTCAGTGGCTCATGGGTTTGAGACAGTATGGTCTTATGCTTGAGTCTCATGTGGTGAGTCTAGGTAGAGGCATTACGGTGCTTCAGAAAGAGGGGATATCAAGTTGGAAATGAATCAGAAGTAAATCTAGATGAATGAAGTAGCTTGTCAGTGGACCGAATCGGTATGGTAAGCATATGATTAATTCTTCGTATGTGCTCTAGGTAATGAATCCTTACAGGTATTATGCAACAATTTTGACAGCTTGCTTAGCTCGGTTTGTATAGAAGGACTCAGTTCTAGCAGTTTAGCTCCTGAAAATGGAATTGGGAGAGAGTTCTTATTGGGTTTTACCACGATTTGGAGATGTACATTACTTATGGGCATGCGAAGCATGGGATGTGTAATGATTTTTCTTCCAAGTGTGATCCATGAAAGTTCTTCGCTAGATGAGTTATAGTTCAGTTTTGAAAAAAAGTTCATAAAATTCTTAGGCAACGCGTAGCCTCAAGCAACAAATGAAATGATACTACTAAACAAAAGTGATTCGATGAGAGTATGTGTCTCACAAAATGGGCAATGTGATTAGTCTGATGTTACTTTAGTAGTATTTGCGGCAATTTCTTGTTAGATCGACTGCTGATATCTAAGTTTGTGTGGTGACACAGGGGAATTTTAGAATATCTTTCATGGAGTGATTGGGTACTTGAGGTTCGGTATATATTCATACGGCGGAATGTGGGATCTGGTATGGTGATTCATGTGCTATATGGACTTGGAGACTAGAAGTTCTCAGGTACAAACTATGTAGTAGTTGTGGATCGTGTGTATCAGCATTGTTTAACGGTTATTGGGATTTAGAGGCACGAGTGGATCTTTCTTTTCTTTGTATGATAGGTTTTGGATATGATATTGGGATGTAGACTGGCTGTCTCTGTGTGGGTTATTCTAGACTATTGCACTATGTTCTATGCCAGAAAATGCCACGGGATGCGTGGCGAGATATATAAGATTATGTACTAGCATAGTGGTTTGTACTCCAAAGACCAACGGATGGCTGGGGAGGATGGCTTTCCTTAATTGGGCCTTCATGATGGTTGTCAGAGTAGAGGTTTCTGCCATTGGTTCAGTTCCGGTGTTGATAGACATTTTCAATGCATTTCTTATGGCTGAACATGTCACCGAGCGAGGTTGTGGATTTCAGTATTGATTTGGTGCTGGGCACTGTATGGTATGGCTCCGAAGGAGTAATAGTAGCGGAAGGAGAAGCTTCAGGCTTATTGGTGTTGAGTTTGTTGGCAAGTGAATGTGGCTACGTATTTAGCTTGAGTTAGCTTGGTTTGTCCCGAGTTGTATAGTTGAGGAATATGTTGATTCAATCGTTATTGAACTTGTTAGTGATATGGGGAGATCTATGAGTTGCTTTTCTATGCTGTGAGATGTTATGATTCATTGGATATGGGAACACATGGTGCAGTTCTATTGGGGATCCATTGAGAAAGTCGAGTGGGAAGAGTAATTGGGTGTTGATCGGCAAATAGAGTATTGGTTATGACTTATCGGGTTGCGTGTCATATGGTATTTATTTCATCGTGGGTATAATGAATTGCTTGGGTTTCCAACATCAAATTGTGCATGGCTATCGATTTTGAGCATAACGACTTGAGGTGTTATATATCTATCAGTGTTTGGATAGGATCGCACATTATGGCGAGGCCACGCAAGGGTATGACTGTTTGGGGCAGATTCAAGTATTATATTTCTATGATGCGAGACAAGGTCTCGGCTTTGTATTGTAATGGTACTGATGAGATTAAGGTACATCTCTTTCATTTGAGTTATTTGTCATGATTTGAGTATGTTTAGACTGTTTCTTATGGGTGCGTGTATTATGCAACTTGTGGTTTAGTCCTGTATTGAGTTGTAATGTCATCAGAGTGGTGTGTTGGATTCGAGGTGAACAATTGAGTCATTAATGAATACAAACACATTTGATTTTAGCTTGTTAGAAGGATAATGTCGAGGTTCAGCCCAAAAATCTGTTATGGCATTAGTCAGAAGGGAAGTGGCTTCGTGAATGGCTGATTTGAGAAATGGTTATGGTTTATCGCGTATTTCATTTATCATTAGCCGTATATGAATGTGTTGGAATAAGACTTTAGTGAATAAGATGTTTTATATCAGTATTTGGTTATTGTGGGCAACTGCTGTCAATAGAGGCTATCGTTTCGAGTGTTTGGATTATATGGTATATCATACGATTTTACCTAAGGTTGCAGGTATGGGTTATTACAACTAGTTCATGTTTATTCTAAGTATAAGTGTGATAATTTGATCGTATTAACGGTTTTAGTAGTGAAAATGTAGTTCTATGACTTATAGGCTAGACTGAATTGGGTAATTTTAGCTATGCTATGCTATCAGACTTATATGAGATAGGGTGATGCGGGATCCCCCCCAGGTATATGCTTGGTAAGGTTATTCAGTTGTTGGTTGGCTTCTAGGTCAACTCTGGGTATGCTCGAGGACGAGCATTGGTTTATGTTGGGGAGGATGTGACAATCCGACCTCTTGGCTCATTAGTTGCCGCTCCGTTCCCCCATCTTATGCTTCTTCATGTTTCATTATCAGTATTTGGTATGTTATAGTTGATTCGGATTGGTTTGGTAGAAATGAGGCACTTAGTCTCATTAAGGAAGGCTTAGTTTGGAAAAGTCAACTGGAGTATCACTTATGTATTATAGGGCTCGGATGTGATTTCTGCTATTCGGTTAGCTTCGGGGGATGATTTGTCACTTAGGATTGTGATCGGAAGTGATTTTGGAGGATTAGTGTAGAATAAGGCTTGAATTGGCGAAGTTAGAATTTTGGCAAATTCCAGTTGATGGGTGAGATTATGATCCGAGGGTCGGAATGGAATTTTGAGAGTTGCTATAGCTTTGTTAGGCGATTTCGGTTGTGTGAGCAAATTTTCAGGTCATTCGGACGATGTTTAGTCGGGTTTTTGATCGAATGCGTGTTTCAGATGGTTTTCAAGAACTTAGGCTTGGATTTGATGTAATTTGATGGTTTTAGTTTCAACCGTGGTGTTTTGATGATTGGGGAAAGTTTGAATGAGGTATTGGATAATTTTTGTGTTTTTAGTTGAGGTCCCAAGTGCCTCGGTGTAAGATCGGATGGTTAAAGAGTTATAGAACTTTTGCATGTTAAAGGTTAGCTAGTATCTGCTGTTTTCTCACATGCGGTTATGGGACCGCATGTGCGGTCACGCATAAGTGGAGGAAAGAGCCGCTCATGCAAAGCCTTGGGGATTAGGCTATTTCCGCAGAAGCGATGAGGTCAACCGCATCTACAAAGCCGCAGATGTGGGATGTTGGTCGTAAGCGGAATGTGTCCGCATGAGCGGATGTTGTAGAAGTGACTTATAGATCATAGGAGTGGACGAGGCCCTTAAGTGGAGAACCGCACAAGCGGTATAGATGTCATAGAAGTGGTCCCGCATAGGAGGGGACGAAACCGCATAAACGAAAGTGCAGGACAGAAAGGGTTTTAAAATATCATTTTCATCCACGAGCATGGCATATTTTCCACCATTTATAAGCATCTTGAGAGCTTTTTGGGAGCAATTGAAGAGGGTTTCGACTGGAGTTTATTGGAGGTAAGATTTTTGAGTTAAAAACATAATTATTATGAGAAATAAACCTAGAAATCCATGAAATCGAGCCTAAAATGAATGAACTAGGGCTTGGGATTTGGAGATTTAAATTTGGGATTTGAGGAAAATTTGAGCCCGAATTTTGGTAAATTTAATATGTATAGACTCGTGGTGAGTTGAGGAAACCATTGATGTGAATTTTCTGATTTTTCGAGAAGTGTGCCTGGAGCTCGGGTTTTGCTAGTTTCGAGAGTTTTGCTATTTTTGATTGTTTTTGATTGGGTATTATTACCTTAGAATATTGTGATGTATTCGCTCTAATTTTAGATAGATTTGACGTGCGTGGAGGCTAGTTTGTGGGGAAAAGGCACCGCGAGATAGAGATTTTGCCGGTTCGTGGCGAGTAAAGATTGTAAATGATATCATGAGGGTTTGAAACATCGGATTTGCACCCATAGTGCTATATTGAGGTGACTTGCACGCCGGATAGAGAGCATGGGGTAGAGCACCGTTGGGGATTGTGACTTGGTCCGTCACAATTATTGATTTTTCAGCATAATTGACAAAACCTTAATTGATATTTTCATGTTTTGGGCAGATTGCCGTATTTGGGCTTCGTGCCAATTATTTGAATCCTTCAAGGATTGATATCACCATTTTTCGTATCACTTTTGCATACTATTTTATCTCGGTCCAAGGTTTTAAATACAATTTCGCAAACTCAGCCATCTTTATAAGATTTGAAAACTTAAATTATATTTTTATTGACGTTTTTATTTGAGAAACTATCATTTTAACATTTCCCAAGTATCTTATATGTATTTTTATACTGAGCATGGATCAGGCTGCGCACCGTAGTAGCGTTATTTGTGCATTTCTTGACTGAACATGGATCAGGCTGCACGCGCAGGGGTGTTATGTTGATCTTGAGGCCGAGGGCCTGGATGTATATATTGATATTGAGGCTGAGGGCTTGGATGATGTTACGAGATGGCTTGATATTGCTCTTGGGTTATAGGACCCCTCCGGAGTCAGTACACACCCCCATTGAGTGCCGTCGACGTTAAATATATGGATGGCTTCGGATGCACGCCGCAGTGGGTACCAGAGTGTACCGTCATATGCATTGCATTGCACTCATGCATTTGTTCCTATTTTTATTACTCGTCATGACATTTAAGCACTCTTATTTCATTGGATTCCATGCTACTTCCAACACTAACTGCCTGATATCCTGGGGCTATTTGTTGATGGAGTGTTGTGCCCGAGGGGATCACTTTTGTGCTGCCTTGCACAACTTGTTTCGCATTCATTTTCTTCACTGTTGGAAAAAGAAATTTTTAAAAGAGGTTTTAAATTGAGACAAGATATTTCTAAAGATTTCACGGTTTCACTACTTTTCTCAAAGATTACACTGCCCCTATATAACATGATGGCTTGCTTTACATTATTTCTTACTTCTCAGTTATTATTTATTTTTATTACTCACTGAGTTGGAGTACTCACTTTACTCCCTGCACCTCGCATGCAGATGCATGTATTGTTTACCCGGTAGCGGGTTTTGAGCTGATTGAAGGTAATACTATTGTAGCTGAGCAAAGTGACCTCCAACGTTCACGGCACCAGATTTCTTCATTAGGTTCTAAATTTTAATCTGTATATTGTTGGACCTGTAGTTGTATTTAGAATTTTCTAGAAGCTCATGACTTGTGACACCCCGTTTAGGCTGTGTTGGGTTGTAAATATCATTAATTAATGTCATTAAGTCATGTCTTGCTACTCATTTATTTTTAATTATTTTGAAAGAGACGAATTGGATTAGTTGGCTGGCCTTTTTTTCACGAGAGGTGCCATCACGACTGGTGCAGGTTTGGGTCGTGAGAAGTTGGTATCAGAGCGTAGGTTACTAGGTCTCATGAGTAATGAGCAAGTTCAGTAGAGTCTCGCGGATCGGTACAAAGAAGTCTGTATTTATCCTTAAGAGGCTGCAAAACCTTTAGGAAAACTTGACATTCTTGAATTCTTATCGTGCATCCTTGATTCTTCTTGAAAAGAAACTCTTGAAATTCCTTCCACGTGATTGTATGCGCACGTGAAAGCTCAATATCAGATGAGCCTTGATGGCTTGTGATTCCTCGATCAAGGGGCAAGGTGTAATCTCCGTGAGTTTGATGTTGGGCTAGTCTGGAAGACTTAAGGCCAGATCTTGGCTATGGCTTCAGCACTAAGGTACTGATTGTATGAGCAAGTGTTCTGAACTTATATGTTCGGTATTTTCCCTATTTGCTGGAATAGCGGTTGGATATCCATGTGATGAGTATGTTAGTACTGTGGGATGCATCTATGTGGCTTGGTAGTGACGAAGAGGTATGCTGGATAATAGATGAAGTGATAAGTGTTTGATTTTTATTATGATTTGTTATGTAGCCTGAATTATGGGCTCGTGAAGAATATTGCCATGTGTCCTAGTTAGGGAGTGAAGTACATTACATCTGGTGGTATAAGTTTAGACCTAGGATGTCTAAATGACTTCGTAATGTGTATAACGGTGGAAGGTATGCTAAAATACTAAATTAAGGCAAAACATGTGGGTTATGTCCTGTGGACTGTTCTTAAGTGGTATGATCTTTATGTGTATGTTAAAAGATCTCAAGTGTTATTGAAGGGTACCTGTTGTAATTTAAAGATTCGAGTCGCTCAAGAGAGTGGACTAAACTGATGTGGGGATGAATGCGAGATTTGTAGAGGATTCCAGTACTAGATGATCTATGTTTTCACAAACTTGTACATGATTTGAGTTTAATCTCACTATGGCTTTGTGGTATCATTAGAGCAAAAATGATATGAGTTGTTAAGTGTGTCTTGATATATGGCTTCGATCCAAGTTGGGGAGTTTGCTATCAATTATCTAATTATACAGGCATGTGCTATGTTGACTTCAGTTGGAGCGTGCGGGTGAGCCAACTATGGCGAGAGTAAAAGAAATTTTTTGACAAAGGTTATTTGGTGCCTCGTAGATGTATAAGATCATAAGATGTCTTACGCTGTTGTTTGTAAGTATGCTCAGTAGATGGAGCAGGAAGATGTTATTGGGATGAGGATATCATTTTGCGTTATCAGAGTGCCAATAAGGCATGAGTGACTTAGTTTGTTGGGTCAGGTAATTTGTAGTTTGAATAAGAGTGAATGACTTTCGAGAATGGTCCTAATATGTTCAAGATAATTCATGTGAGAATCAGGTGTCTTAAGGCTTTGTATGAGGTTAGAGAATGTGTTTTCATTATAAGATGTCAAGACTTGTGGTATTTTAATGTTAATAATGGGATTCTATGCACCAGTAACAGGAAAATAAAGGTAACAGATTTGGATTCGCATGAAGTTCTTCGTCGAGATTATTTTAGGAATGTGGTGTTTTAGGGAATATTTGAGAGAGTGTTCAGTGGCTTATGGGTTTGAGACAGTGTAGTCTTATGCTTGGGACTCATGTGGTGAGTCTAGGTAGAGGCACTGCGGTGCTTCATCAAGAGGGGATACCAAGTTAGAAATGATTCAAAAGGAAATCTTGATGAATGAAGTAGCTTGTTAGTTGACCAAATCGGTGTAGTAAGGATATGATTAATTCTTCATATGTGCTCGAGGTAATGAGCCCTTAAAAGTATTGTGCAGCAAAGCTTTGAGTTCTAACAGCTTGCTTAGCTCAATTTGTATAGAAGGACTCAGTCCTGGTAGTTTAGCTCGTGAAAATGGAATTGGGAGAGAGTTCTTGTTGGGTTTTACCACGATTTGGAGATGTACATTTTTATGGGCATGCAGAGCATGGTATGTGTAATGATTTTTCTTCCTAGTGGGATCAGTTGAATTTCTTGGCTAGATGAGCTACACTTCAGTTTTGAAAAGTAGTTCATAAAATTCTTAAGCAACGGGTAGCCTCATGTAATCAAGGAAACAAAATTGCTTAAAAAAGGGATTCGTCGAGAGTATATGTCTCGAAAAAAGGGCAATGTGATTAGACTGATGATATTTCAGTAGTATTTGCGGTGCTTTCTTGTTAGATCGACTGTTGATATCTGGGTTTGTGTGATGGCACAGAGGAACTTTAGAATAACTTTCATGGAGTGATTGGGTACTTGTGGTGTGGTTTATATTCATACGGCGGATTTTAGGATTATGTATGGTGATTCATGTGCTATATGGAGTTGGAGACTGGGAGTTCTTAGGTATAGACTATGTAGAAGTTATGGATCGCGTGTATCGGCATTGTTTAGCGGTTATTGGGATTTAGAAGCCAGAGTGGATCTTTCTTTTCTTGGTATGTTAGGTTTTGGATATGATATTAGGATGTAGACTGGCTGTCTCGGCATGGGTTATTCTAGACTATTGCACTATGTTCTATGCCAGAAAATGCAATGGGATGCATGGCGAGAAGTATCAGATTATGTACTAGAAAAGTGGTTTGTACTCCAAAGACAACCGGATGGTTGGGGAGGATGGCTTTCTTTAATTTGGCCTTCGTGATGGTTGTCATTGTAGGGGTTTCTACATTTGGTTCAGTTCCGGTGTTGAGGGACTTTTTCAATGCGTTTCTTATGGCCAAGCATGTCATCGGGCGAGGTTGTGGATTTCGATATTGATTTTGTGCCGGGCACCGCATCGTGCGACTCTGAAGGAGTAATAGTAGCAGAAGGAATAGCTTCAGGCTTTTTGGTTTTGTGTTTGTTGGCAAGCTTATGTGGCTACATATTAAGCGTGAGTTAGCTTGGTTGGTCCCGAGTTGTATTGTTGAGGAATAGGTTGATTCGATCATTATTGAACTTGTTAGTGATCTAGGGAGATCTATGAGTTGTTTTTCTATGCCATGAGACATTATGATTTCATTGGATACGGGCACACGTGGTGCAGTTCTATTGGGGATTCATAGAGAAATTCGAGCAGGAAGACTAATTGGGTGTTGATCGGCAAATAGAGTATTGATTATGACCTATCGAGTTGCGTGTCATATGGTATTTATTTCTTCGTGAGTGTAATAAATTTCTTGACTTTCAGACACCAAATTGTGTATAACTGTCAATTTTGAGCATAGCGACTTGAGGTGTTTCATATGTATCTGTGTATGGATAAGATCGCGCATTGTGGCGAGGCCACGCAGCGGTCTGACCCTTCGGGAAAGATTCAGGTATTATATTTCTATGATGCGCGAGGGGGTTTTAGCCTTGTGTTGTAACGGTACCGATGAGCTTGAGGTACAACTCTTTCGTTTGAGTTATTTGTCATGATTTGAGTATGTTTAGACAATTTGTTATGGGTACATGTATTATGCAAGTCGTGGCTTAGTCCTGTATTGAGGTGTCATGTCACCAGAGTGGTGTGTTGGATTCGAGGTGATCGTTGGAGTCATTAATGAATACGAACATATTTGATTTCAGCTTGTTCGAATGATAATGATGAGTTCGGCCCGAACATCTATTGTGGTATTAGTCAGAAAGGAAGTGGCTTCATGAATGGTAGATCTGAGAAATGGTTATGGTTTATCGCGTGTTTCATTTACCATTGGCAGTATATGAAAGTGTTGGAATAAGACTTTAGTGAACAAGAGGTTTTCTATCGGTATTTGGTTACTATGGGCAACTATTGTTAATAGAGGCTATCGTTTCGAGTGTTTGCATTATGTGGTATATCATATGATTTCACCTGAGGTTGCAGGTATGGTTTATTACAGCTGGTTCAAAATTATCCAAAGTATAGGTGTAAGGTTTTGATCGTATTGATGGTTTTAGAGGTGAAAATGTAGTTCTATCATTTATGGGCTAGACTGGATTGGGTAATTTCAGCTATGTTTTGCTATTGGACATATATGAGATAGGGTGATGCGGGATCACCCCCGGGTATATTCATGGTAAGGTTATTCAGCTGTTGGTTGGCTTCTAGGATAACTCTGGGTACGCTGGAGAACGAGTGTTAGTTTAAGTAGGGGAGCGTGTGACGACCTAACCCCTCGTCTTATGAGTTGCCGCTCCATTTCCCCCATTTTATGCTTCTTCATGTTTCATTATCAGTATTTGGTGTGTTATAGTTGATTCAGATTGGTTTTGGTAGAAATGAGGCACTTAGTCTCTTTAAGGAAGGCTTGGTTTGGAAAAGTCAACTGGAGTTTGACTTATATGTTATACGGCTCGTATGTGATTTTCGGAGATTCGGTTACCTTCGGGAGATGATTTGTCACTTAGGAGCATGACCGGAAGTGATATTGGATGCTCAGTGTAAAATAAGGCTTGAATTGGTGAAGTTAGTATTTTGGCGAATTACAGTTGATGGGTAAGATTTTGATCCGTGGGTCGGAATGGAATTTTGAGAGTTGCTGTAGTTTAGTTATGTGATTTTGGTTATATGAGCAAAATTTCATGTCATTCGGATGTTGTTTGGTTGGTTTTTTGATCGAATGTGTGTTTTAAAAGCTTTTGAAGAACTTAGGGTTGGATTTGATATAATTTGTCAGTTTTAGTTTTAACTGATGTGTTTCGATGATTGGGGCAAGTTTGAATGACGTATTCGATCATGTTTGTGTTTTTGGTTCAGGTCCTGGGGGCCTTGTGGGTAGATCAGATGGTTAAACGAAGAGTATTGGAACTTTTGCATGTTAAAGGTTAGCTGGTATCTGGTGTTTTCACACCTGCGATTATGGGACCGCATGTGCTATCACGCAGAAGCAGAGGAAAGAGCTGCTGATGCAAAGTCTATAGGTTTAGGCTGTTTTCGCAGAAGTGGTGAAGTCAACCACATTTGCGAAGCAGTAGATGCGGAAGGTTAGTCGCAAGAGAAATATGTCCGAAGGAGCAGTTGTCGCAGAAATGACTTATACATCACATGAGCGGTCGAGGCCCTTAAGTGGAGAACCGCAAAAGCGATATAGATGTTGCAGAAGCGGTCCTGCATAAGCGAGGACGGGACCACATAAGCGAAAGTGCTGGACAGAAAGGGTTTTCAAATATCATTTTCATCCGCGAGCATGGGATATTTTCCACCATTTATGAGTATCTTGAGAGCTTTTTGGGAGCAATTGAAGAGGGGTTCGACTGGAGTTTATTTGAGGTAAGATTTTTGAGTTAAAAACATAATTATTATGAGAAATAAACCTAGAAATCCATGGAATTCAGCCTAAAATTAATGAACCAGGGCTTGGGATTTTGTGATTTAAATTTTTGATTTAAGGTAGAATTTGAGTTCGAATTGCAGTAAATTTGATGTGTATAGAGTCGTGGTGAGATGAGGAATCCTTGGATGTGAATTTTTTGATTTTTCGAGAAGCGGGCTCGTGGCTCGGGTTTTGCTAGTTTCGAGATTTTTTCTATTTTTCGGTTATTTTTGCTCTCATTTTGGATAGATTCGACATGCGTAGAGGTTGGTTTGAGAAGAAAATGCACCGCGAGCTAGAGATTTTGCCGGTTCGAGGTGAGTAATGATTGTAAATGATATCCCGAGGGTTTGAAACACCGGATTTGCACCACAGTGTTCTATTAAGGTGACTTGCACACCGGATGGAGAGCGTGCGGTAGAGAATCGTTGGGGGATTGTGACTTGGTCCGTCTCGATTATTGATTTCTTCGCATAATTGATTGAAACTTAATTGATATTTCCATGTTTCGGGCTAATTTCCGTATTTGGGCTTCGTGCAATTTATTTGAATACTTCAAGGACTGATATCACCATTTTCGCATCACTTTTTGCATATTATTTGATCTCGATCCAAGGTTTTAAATACTATTTCGCAAACTCAACCATCTTTATAAGATTTGAAAACTTAAACTATATTTTTATTGATGGTTTGAGCTGAGAAACTATCATTTTAATATTGCCCATGTGGCTTATGTGCAATTTTAGACTGAGCATGGATCGGGCTGCGCGCTGCTGCAGTGTTATATGTGCATTTCTGGACTGAGCATGGATCGGACTGCACGCATAGCGATGTTACATTGATCTTGAGGATGAGGGCCAGTATGATTATATTGATATTGAGGCCGAGGGCCTGGATGATGTCACGAGATAGCTTGATATTGCGCTTGGGCTATAGGAACCCCTCTAGAGCCTGTACACATCCCCAGTGAGCGCCGTCGATGTTAAATATATGGATGGCTTGGGTTGCACGCCGCTGTGGGTACCAGAGTGTACTGTCATATGCATTGCATTGCACTCATGTATTTGTTCCTATTTTTACTACTCGTCATGACATTTTATCACTCTTATTTCATTGGCTTTCATGCTACTTCCAGCACTAATTGCCTGATATCCCGGGGCTATTTGTTGATGAAATGTTGTGCCCGAGGGGCTCACTTTTGTGAATGTTGCACTACTTGTTTTGCATTCATTTTCTTGACTATTGGAAAAAGACATTTTCAAAAGAGGTTTTCAATTTAGCCAAGATATTTCTAAAGATTTCACGGTTTCACTATTTTTCTCAAAGATTATACTGCCCCTATATAGCACGATGACTTACTTTACATTATTTCTTACTGCTCAGTTATTATTTACTTTTATTACTCACTGAGTTGGAGTACTCACTTTACTCCCTACACCTCGCATGCAGATGTAGTTATTGTTCACCCGGTAGTGAGTTTTGAGCTGATTGAAGGTAATACTATTGTAGCTGAGCAGAGTGACCGCCAGCGTTCGCGGCACTAGATTTCTTCATTAGGTTCTAAATTTTATTCTATATATTATTGGCCATGTAGTTGTATTTAGACTTCTCTAGAAGCTCCTGTCTTATGACACCCCGGTTGGGATGTGTTGGGTTGGAAATATCGTTAATTAATGTCATTAAGTCGTGTTTTGCTACTCATTTATGTTTAATTATTGTTAAAGAGACAAATTGGGTTAGTTGGTTGGTGTTGTCTTCACGAGAGGCGCCATCACAACTGGTGCGGGTTTGGGTTGTGACAATTTGGTATCAGAGCATAAGTTACTAGGTCTCATGAGTCATGAGCAGGTTTAGTAGTGTCTCGCAGATCGGTACAAAGAAGTCTTTATTTATCCTTGAGAGACTGCAAAACCTTTGGGAAAACTTCAAATTCTTGAATTCTTATGGTGCGTCCTTGATTCAGCTTCAAAAGAAACTCTTGAAATTCCTCCCATGCAATTTTTTGCGCACGTGAAATCTTAGTATCAGATGTGCCTTCATGGCTTGTAATTCCTCGATAAAGGGGAGAGGTGGAATCTCTGTGAGTTTGATATTGGGCTAGTCTGGAGGACTTGAGGCCGGATCTTGCCTATGGCTTGAGCACTGAGGTGTTGATTGTATGCGCAAGTATTCTAAACTTATATATTCGGTATTGTCCCTATTTCTGGAATGGCGGTTGGATATCCATGTGATGAGTATGTTAGCACCGCGGGATGTATCTATATGGCTTGGTAGTGATGAAGAGGTATGCTGGATAATATATGAATTGATAAGTGTTCGATTCCTATTGTGATTTGTTGTGTAGCTTCAATTATAGGCGCGTGAAGAATATTGCCATATCTCCTAGTTAGGGAGTGAAGTACATTACATGTGGTGGTACGCGTTCAGACCCCAAAAGACTAAATGACTGCGTAATGTGTATGACGGTGGAAGGTATGCTGAAATACTAAATTGAGGCAAAATAGGTGGGTTATCTCCCGTGGAGTGTTCTTAAGTGGTATGATCCTTATCTGTATGTTAGAAGATCTCGTGTGTTATTGAAGGGTACGTGTTGTAATTTAAAGATTCGGGTCACTTAAGATAGTGGACTCAACTGATGTGGGGATGAATGCGAGATTTGTAGAGGATTAAAGTACTAGATAATCTATGTTTTCACAAACATGGACATGATTTTTGTTTAATCTAACTATGGCATTGTGGCTTCATTGGAGTAAAAATGCTATGAGTTGCTATGTGTGTCTTGATATATGGCTTCGAGCCAAGTTGGGGAGTTTGCTATCAATTAGCTAATTGTACGGGCATATGCTATATTTACTTCAGTTGGAGCGTGCGGGTGAGCCAGCTATGGCTAGTGTAAAAGAATTTTTTTGACAAAGGTTATATGGTGCCTCGTAGATATGTAAGATCAGAGGATGTCTTATGCTGTTGTATGTAAGAATGCTCAGTGCATGGAGCAGGAAGATGTTTGTTTGTATTGGGATGAGGATCTCATTTTGCGATATCAGAGTGCCAATAAGGCACGAGTGACTCTGTTCGTTGGTTCAGGTAATTTGTAGTTTGAATAAGAGTGAATGACTTTCGAGAATGGTTCTAATGTGTTCAAGATTGTACATGTGACAATCAGGTGTCTTAAGGTTGTGTATGAGGTTAGAGACTGTGTTTTCATTATAAAATGTCAAGACTTGTGGTATTTTTATGTTAATTATGGGATTCTATGCACTAGTAACAGGAAAATAAAGGTAACAGATTTGGATTCGCAGGAAGTTCTTCGTGGTAGATTATTTTTGGGAATATAGTGTTTTGGGGAATATTTGAGAGAGTGTTCACTGGCTTATGGGTTTGAGACAGTGTGGTCTTATGCTTGGGTCTCATGTGGCGAGTCTGGGTAGAGGCATTGCGGTGCTATATCAAGAGGGGATATCAAGTTGGAAATGAATCAGAAGGAAATATAGATGAATGAAGTAGCTTGCTAGTGGACAGAATCTGTGTGGTAGGATATGATTAATTATTTGTATGTGCTCAAGGGAATGAGCCCTTACAAGTATTGTGCAGCAAAGCTCTTGAGTTCTGACAACTTTCTTAGCTCAGTTTGTATAGAAGGTCTCAGTCCTGGCAGTTTAGCTAGCGAAAATGGAATTGGGAGAGAGTTGTTGTTGGGTTTTGCCGCGATTTGGAGATGTACATTTTTATGGGCATGCAGAGCATGGTAAGTGTAATGATTTTTCTTCCTAGTGGGATCAGTGGAAGTTCTTGGCTAGATAAGTTACACTTCAATTCTGAAAAGAAGAGTATAAAATTTTTAGGCAACAGGTAGCCTCAGGTAATCAAGAAAACAGAACTGCTAAATAAAAGTGATTCGACGAAAGTTTGTGTCTCAGAAAAAGGGAAATTTGATTAGACTGATGATATTCAAGTAGTATTTGTGGTGCTTTTTTGTTAAATCGACTGTTTATATTTGAGTTTGTGTGATGGCACAGGGGAATTTTAGAATATCTTTCATGGAGTGATTGGGTACTTCAGGTGTGGTATATATTCATACGGCAGATTTTAGGATCAAGTATGGTGATCCATATGCTATATGGAGTTGGAGACTGGGAGTTCTAAGGTACGAACTATGTAGTATTTGTGGATCATGTGTATCAGCATTGTTTAATAGTTATTGAGATTTGGAGGCCCGAGTGGATCATTCTTTTCTTGGTATGTTAGGTTTTGGATATGATATTGGGATGTAGACTCGATGTTTGAGTGTGGGTTATTCTAGACTATTGTACGGGCATGTGCTATGTTAACTTCATATGGAGTGTGCAGGTGAGCCAGCTATGGCTAGAGTAAAAGAAAATTTTTTAAAATGGTTATATGGTGCCTCGTAGAAGTGTAAGATCAGAGGATGTCTTACGCCATTTTTTTAAGATTGCTCAATGCATGGAGCATGAAGATGTTTGTCTGTATTGGGATGAGGATCTCATTTTGCGTTATAAGAGTGCCAATAAGGCACGAGTGCTCTGTTCGTTGGGTCATGTAATTTGTAGTTTTAATAAGAGTGAATGACTTCCGAGAATGGTTCTAATGTGTTCAAGATTATACATATGACAATCAGGTATCTTAAGGCTGTGTATGAGGTTAGAGACTGTGTTTTCACTATATGATGTCAAGACTTGTGGTATTTTTATGTTAATTATGGGATTCTATGCACCAGTAATAGGAAAAAAAAAGGTAACACATTTGGATTCGCAGGAAGTTCTTCGCGGTAGATTATTTTGGGAATGTGGTGCTTCAGGGAATATTTGAGAGATTGTTCAGTGGCTTATAGGTTTGAGATAGTGTGGTCTCATGCTTGGGTCTCATGTGGAGAGTCTGGGTAGAGGCATTGCGCTACTTCTTCTAGAGGGGATATGTAACGCCCCGTAAAAGTTTTGTGCATTAAAACCTAGTAGCTGTGGAGTCATGGACCGAATAATGTGTTAGGAATGCGTAGAATTCTTCGCGGCTCGCAAGCTCGCCGTGATTCGAAACCTTCATGAGCCGTTCTCTGTATCGACTCTAGTTGGTGATTCTATTACAGCCTCACGAGTCTATAGGAATTATATTGTTACGGTGAGTGGTCGTGTTACCACAGCTGATCTTATTGAGCTTGGGATGGTAGATTTTGATGTAATTATGGGGATAGATTTGCTTTATTCGTGCTTTGCCAAGCTTGACTGTCGGACAAGAGTCGTGAGGCTCGAGTTTCCTAACGAGCCAGTTATTGAATGGAGAGGAAATGGTGTGGTGCCAAGGGGTAGGTTTATTTCCTGCCTTAAGGCTTCTAAAATGATCAGGAAGGGGTTTATCTATCATTTGGTCCGGGTAACAGACACCACCTTTGATGTGCTTGCCCTCGAGTCCGTGCCAGTTGTAAATGAGTTTCCTGAAGTGTTTCCAGATGATCTCCCAGGGATCTCGCTAGATAGGGAGATTGATTTCAGGATTGATGTATTGCCACATACTCAGCCAATATCCATTCCACCATACAGAATGGCGCCAGCAGAGTTAAGGGAGTTGAAGGAGCAGCTGAGGGATTTATTAGAGAAAGGGTTCATACGACCGAGTGTGTTGCCGTGGAGTGCTCCAGTTCTCTTTGTCAAAAACAATGATGGGTCACTTTGAATGTGCATTGATTATCGCAGCTCAACAAAGTTACCATCAAGAATAAATATCCTTTGCCCCGGGTGGATGATTTCTTTGACAAATTCCAAGGAGCAAAGTTTTTCTCAAAAATTGATCTACAGTCCGGGTACCACCAGTTGAAAATCAGAGAACAGGATATTCCCAAGACCGCTTTCAGCACTCGCTATGGTCACTTTGAATTTTTGGTCATGTATTTTGGGCTAACCAATGCCCCGACAGCATTCATGGACCATATGAATCGGGTTTTCAAGCCATTCCTAGATTCCTTTGTGATTGTATTCATTGACGACATCCTTATTTACTCTCGTATCAGGGAGGATCATGCCACTCACCTCAGAGCAGCATTGCAGACCCTTCATCAGCACCAATTGTACGCCAAGTTCTCATAATGTGAGTTTTGGTTGGAGTCCGTAGCCTTTCTGCGACATGTTATTTCCAGTGAAAAGATTCAGGTGGATCCTCAGAAGATTGCAGCAGTGAGAGATTGGCCTTGACCCATGACCCCGAAAGAGATTTGTAGCTTTTTGGGTCTGGTAGGGTACTATCTGAGGTTTGTGGACGGATTCTCAACCCTCGCCTCCCCATTGACTAAATTGACGTAGAAGGCTGTTAAGTTCCAGTGGTCCGATGGATGTGAGAAAAGTTTCCAGGAATTGAAGTCAAGGTTGACATCGGCACAAGTATTGGCCTTGCTAGAAGGCATAGAGGGACTTGTGGTTTATTTTGATGCCTCCAGGGTCGGTTTGGGGTGTTTATTGATGCAGCGCGGAAAGGTCATAGCTCATGCTTCCTGGAAACTCAAGAATCATGAGAAGAATTATCCGATGCATGATTTGGAGCTTACAACAGTTGTGTTTGCTTTGAAAATATGGCGGCACTATCTTTATGGAGTTCATGTAGATGTGTTTTCAGACCACAAGAGCCTCAAGTATTTGTTCAAACAGAAGGAGCTAAATGTGAGACAGCGACGGTGGTTAGAATTGCTCAAAGACTATGATATGAACATATTGTACCATCCAGGGAAGGCAAATGTGGTGGCCGATGCTCTTAGCCGAAAATCCATGGGTAGTTTGGCTCATTTGGGTGTGGATCAGAGACCCCTGGCTCGGGAGGTTTACCAATTGGCCGGTTTGGGGGTTCGCATCTCGGCGTCAAACCAGGGGAATATTATGGTGCATAATTGATAATATGTGAATTTGACTATAAGTATGTCCTAAATAATCACACTTTATTATTGATTTGATATTGTTTATGATGACAAAATGCTTTTATTAGTGTTTTTGGTGTGTTATAGCTACACATGAGCCAGTGGAGACTAAAAGAGCAATTTTGGTGTTATAAGATGGTAAAAAGGCCAAGTGTAGAGCAAGAGTGAAGTTTGCATTGAAAAATAGGAAGAAAATTCCGCAGCACTGTTCAGCCCCGGTCTAACCGCGAATGCGGACGGACCACGGTTGAAGGGGCTCGCAGAACCTCAATAGATTCAGAGGACTTGCTTTTCCGCGATCCATCCGTGACCTCGGACGGACCACGGGCGACGCCGAATTTCTGAAGGATAAACTTGTCAATATGTAATTTTTGTAACCTAAACCCTCTATATAATTATAGGATTCGTCCATGAGAGGCAAGTATTGTATTATTCATTACTTTTGCAAGAAAACTAGTAAGAGAGAACTCTCTCAACATCTTTCTTTCTTTTACATTGAATCTTTGATTATGAATTCAATTATCTATCTTGTTTATTTGATTATGAGTAGCTAATTATTTATCTAAGGATTTGATGGAACCTATTGAGTGATGAACTTCTGGGTTATGTGATTACAAATTGTTGGTAAGATTTCAATTTGTTCAATTTCATTCTTGTTGTAGTTAATTGATAGAGCACTCAATTAGCTGTGCCTGTTGAGTGTGCATAACTTGTAAAAGAGTGCATATTTAGGTATATTGTTGAACAACACCACACCTAGATTATTGGAGGAATCTATAACTTTAGGCGTAAAGGTGGGATTAGAAATAACGAAACCTTGGGGGCAATCTAAAGTGAACCGTTAAAATTAAAGCTAGCTAGGGTAGCTCGGGAGAGTACACTAGTAAATTATTGTAGTTTCTGGGGAGAGAATTACGATAAAAATAGTGTTCATGATTGATAGAATAATATTGACAATTTGTATGAGCATAAACAGAAGGAATTCCATCAATAGGGGAAATCAATACCTTAGTCTTTCTCTTTATTCTTTACCCAACATTCAATTCTTTCTTTCAAGTCTTTATTTCTTGCAAAAGTTAGTTATTAGAAAACTACCACAAAAATATATTCAAAGTCTGGGAAGCTATTGCAGAAGTGTTCTTGGGTTGTGGAAGTTGCTGTTGATAGGTGAATTTCCTGTGGGATCGACTCTGGAACTTAATTGACCGGATTATATTGACTACGACTGTTGCTTAGACGTGAATCAATTTTGGCGCCGTTGCCGGGGAATTAACGGAATTATCAATTGCCATTGACAAAACTACAAGATTCTTGTGTAGTCAGGTTCTTTCTACACTTTACATTGAAATTTTGACGGTTGTTGAATTGAGTACTCAGGTGCATGCCTAGGAAAACTGCAAGGACTGGAGAACCAATTGAAGAACTCTCAGACCCAGAGCAAACTTTCCAGGCACATAAAAGGGCAATCAAATAACTTCAGCAATCTCTGCAACCAATTAAACTAGATTTTGACATGGGAGATGTGAACGACCCAAACCAGCAAGCTGGGTTGAACGGACAGGAAGCGCATGAGGCACATGAAGGTGCATTATTTGACTGGGCACAACCAACAGAGGATAATTTGGCAAATGCCATTATTGTGCCAGCGATTCAAGCTGAGTGTTTCCAGATTACTAACAACATGCTACACGTGTTGCAAAATAAGGGATTATTATCTGGGACTCAGGTTGAAGATCCACAACAGCACCTGAAGAACTTTCTCTGTATATGCAAGACGTAGAGGCAACCAAATGTGACACCGGAAACTATCAGATTATTACTATTTTCGTTCTCAGTCACAGGGGCTGCGCATGTATGGCTAAACTCACTCCCCATAAACTCTATTGCAATATGGGATGAGTTAGTCAAGCAATTCCACAACAAGTTTCATCCACCTAACAAGATGGCTCAGCAAATTGATGAGATTGTGAGCTTCAAGTAGAAACCAATGGAGACATGACATGAAACTTGGGGCCGATTCAAAGGTATGCTGGTTATGTGTCCTCACCACGGGGTTCCTGAGCAGATGTTGGGTCAAAGATTCTACATGGGGCTTTCAGACAGTATGAATAATATAGTAGATGCCTCAGCAGGTGGGGCTTTTCTGAGTAAGACTTGGAGAGAAGGCCAAAATATGCTTGACAAGATGGCTCAAAACTATGGGTGGACGACCAGGAATGCTCCTATTACTCCAGTGGTACACTCTGTACCGTTGAATCCTTCCAATACTATGGAGGAGAACATGGCAACTTTACTGACACAAATGACCATCCTGACGAAGAAGGTGGAAGAATCTGAGGTCAAGCAGCAATTTCACATTGTAGACACTACCAATGGTGGTTTATGCACATCGTGCAGTAGCCAACACATAGGTAATCCATGGGCTGCAGACCAAGAACATCATCATCAGCATGAAGACATGAATTATGTGGCTAATTATGGAGGGCAGCGACAGGGTAACCAGAGTTGGGGTCAGCAGGCTCCATACCAGTACAGGCCTCCGCAACTACAATATAATACCGCATGTATGAGCCCACCAAAGAACATGGATCCATATCCTAGACCTCAAAATATTAAAAATTTGTAGCAGGGTTATCATCCACCTCCACCACAGCATGGGGGTAGACTTGACAATGGGTTCGCAGAGTTGAAAGCTATGATGCAGCAGGTAACTAGGTCACATGCCAAAACCATTGAGAGGATAGATGCACATGACGCAGCTATCAAGAATATTGAAGTACACGTGGGCCAGATTGCTATGTCACTTAACAATCGTCCTCAAGGGACATTGCCTGCAGAAACACAAACAAACCCAAAGGATCAAATCCCAAAGCAACCGATGGCAGTTAATCTGAGAAGTGGAAGGAAAGAGAGAGAGAAGCAATTTGCAGGCTGAGACACTCACTCCAGTACCCATTGAATTGGAGGAGTCCACCGGGTTAACATAAGTTATTGTCCAGCCAGTAGCTGAAAATAATGATATGCAGCAGGGAACGGAGAATGTAGCAGAACCAGTAGAGCAGCCGGTTGTGGAACGGGTGATAGAGAAAGAAAAGTACCAAGTGATAGGGAAGAACAGGTCTCCAACCCCATTCCCGAAAAGATTGGCCAAGCACCAGAAAGAGGAGCAATACAAAATGTTCTTTGATATGCTCAATAAAATCCAGGTAAACATTCCTTTAATTGAAGCTTTGGAAGAAATGTCTGGGTATGCTAAGATGACGAAATATTGGATGTCACGGAAATTTGATTTCCAAGACTTGGTCACACGTGACTCTTACACAGACTTGTAGTGCTGTGGTCTCTAGACCTATTGCTGAGAAGCTATCTGACACAGGTAGCTTCACCATTCCATGCACTATAGGAAACATTGCCTTTGCGAAGGCATTGTAGATATCTGACCCAGGTAGCTTCACCATTCCATGCACTATAAGAAATTTTGCCTTTGCAAAGGCATTGTGTGATTTGGGGGAAAGAATAAATCTTATGCCCTTGGTGATTTATAAGAGACTGGGCATCGGGAGACCCAGACCTACTTCCATGTTATTACAGCTTGCTAACAGGACGGTTAAACGTCCATTTGGTATATTAGATGATGTGCTCATCCAGGTGGGGAAGTTTGTGTTTCCCGCCGATTTTGTTATTCTTGATTGCAAGGTGGACGAGGAAATTCCTATAATCTTATGAAGACCATTCCTAGCCACAGGGAGAGCATTGATTGATTGTGAGACTGGGGAACTCAAGATGAGGTTGAATGATGAAGAGATCATATTCAATATGCAAAAATCCATGAGGCGCCCTAGTAAGTTCGTGAATTGCTCTCACATTGATGTGGTAGATGTGATGGAAATAGATGATGTAGAATTGACAGCTGAAGATCCACTTCAGGCATGCTTGATGAACTTAGAAGAAGTAAACGGTGAAAGCCTGGCAGAGTGGGTACTATCTTTGGAAGGTAAGGGTTTTTGGGATAGAGAGTTGGAGTTTGAACCTCTACATTTAGAGAAGAGAGAGACCCCTCCTGCAAAACCATCCATTGAAGAGCAACCAAAGCTGGAGCTTAAACCACTACTATCTCATATCAGGTATGAATTTCTAGGCCCTAACTCCAGTTTACCTGTTATTATCTCATCTGGTTTGCTAGATGTGCAGGCTCAAAAGCTTATATAGGTACTTAAAGAATGCAAACCAGCCATTGGGTGGACCATGGCAGACATAAAGGGGATCAGCCCCGCATACTACATGCACAAGATTCTCCTAAAGAGGGGCACAAACCTTCCAGGGAACATCAAAGAAGGCTGAACCTAAACATGAAGGAAGTAGTAAAGAAAGAGGTAATAAAATGGCTAGAAGCGGGAATTATTTTCCCAATCTCTGATATTAGCTGGGTTAGCCCAGTTCAATGTGTGCCAAAGAAAGGTGGCATGACGGTGGTGAAAAATGAGAACAATGGAGTGATCTCAACAAGAACCGTCACCGGGTGGAGAATATGCATGGATTATAGGAAGCTGAATCTAGCCACCCGCAAGGACCACTTCCCACTTCCCTTCATTGATCAGATGCTTGATAGGTTGGCAGGGAAGTCACACTTTTGCTTCCTGGTTGGGTACTCGGGGTACAATCAAATCTCCATCGCCCCCGAGGATAGAGAAAAGACCTCCTTCACATGCCCATATGGCATTTTTGCTTTTAGGAGGATGCCATTCGGACTATGCAATGCACCTGCCACATTCCAAATGTGCGTCATGGATCTATTCACCGAAATGGTGGAAGATATTATGGAGGTGTTCATGGATGATTTCTCAGTGGTAGAGAATTCATTCAATAAATGCCTTGTTAATCTGGCAAGAGTGCTGAAGCGGTGCATGGAGACAAACATGGTGCTAAATTGATAAAAGTGCCATTTTATGTTACAAGAAGGTATAGTTTTGGGGCATCGAGTTTCTAGCAAAGGTATTGAGGTAGACCGACCTAAAGTGGATGTCATAGCAAAGTTGCCTCCACCAACATCCGTCAAGGCCATTAGAAGCTTTCTTGGACATGCCGGTTTTTACAGGAGGTTCATTAAAGACTTCTCCAAAATATCAAACCCTCTCTGTAAGTTACTTGAAAAAGATCACCCCTTTTATTTTCTGATGAGTGCAGGATTGCATTTGAGGAGCTGAAGAAGAGGTTGGTCACAGTACCCATCACTATTGCCCCCTACTGGGAGCAACCGTTTTGAGCTGATGTGCGATGCAAGTAATTACGCAGTGGGGGCAGTGCTTGGCCAAAGGAAAGACAAGCTGATGAATCCAATCTACTATGCTAGTAGAAAATTAAGTGGAGCACAGCTGAACTACAAAGTGACAGAAAAGGAGATACTGGCGGTAGTGTCCGCGTTTGACAAATTCAGGTCCTATCTCATAGGATCCAAGGTAATAGTATACATTGACCATGCAGCATTAAGATACTTAGTTGATAAAAAGGACTCTAAGCCAGGCCTAATTCATTGGGTGCTGCTTCTACAAGAGTTCGACCTTGAAATCCGTGACCAAAAGGGCACCGAAAATCAAGTCGCCTGATCATTTGTCACGACTTGAAGGAGCTGAAATTGTCAAAGAGAGTGGAGAAATTCTGGAAACCTTTCCAGACGAGCAGCCGCTCACTACCACTCTCCTTGAAGCGCCATGGTATGAAGATTATGCAAATTCCCTGGACAGTGGTATTGTTCCTCATGACCTATCATCGGTCCAGAGGAAAAGAGTTTTTCGTGAAAGCCAGCTTTATTATTGGGATGAACCCTATTTTTTAGGATATGCCTCAATAACATGATCCGTAGATGCGTGCTCGAGATCGAACAATCTTCTATTTTGCAGGCGTGTCATGCTTCCGCATATGTTGGCCACTTTGGAGGAGTGCGAGCAGCTGCTAAGATACTTGAGGCCGGTTTCTACTGGGCAACGGTGTTTAAAGATGCACACTTATGGCTGAAAGGATGCAACGAATGTCAACACACCGGGAACATTTCTCGGCGTCATAAGATGTAAATGAACCCAATTCAACAAGTGGAAGTGTTTGACGTCTGGGGAACAAACATCATGGGTCCCTTTGTCAGCTCATACGGCAATAAGTACATCCTTGTTGCGGTAGACTATGTATCCAAATGGGTGGAAGCGGCAGCATTACCCACCAATGATGCTAAGGTGGTGGTTGGATTTCTGAAGAAGAACATTTTCACCCGTTTTGGGACTCCAAGGGCAATCATTAGCGATGGGGGTACTCATTTTTGCAACCGGGCATTCGAGAATTTATTTGCCAAATATGATGTGAAAAACCGGGTGGCTACTCCATATCACCCGCAAACCAGCGGTCAAGTTGAGGTCTCCAACAGGGAGATAAAGAGTATATTGACAAAAATAGTGAACGCCACGAGGACTGACTGGTCCAGGAAGCTCGATGATGCGTTCTGGGCATATAGGACAGCATTCAAGACACTAATCGGCATGTCCAAATTGGTGTTTGGGAAAGCTTGTCATCTACCTGTGGAACTAGAGCACAAAGCATGGTAGGCACAAAAACAATTAAATCTCAGCTGTGATGAAGCAGGAAAATCTAGAGTCACCGGATTGCATGAGATGGAAGAATTCCGGTATCTGTCCTTCGAAAGCACAAGACTATAGAAAGAGAGGATGAAGCGGCTTCATGACCAGAAATAAGGTACTTTTATATAATTCAAGGTTATGGTTCTTCCCAGGTAAACTAAAATCAAGGTGGTCAGGCCCTTTTCGGGTAATTGAGGCATTACAATCAGGCGCTGTGGAAATACAAACTATTGATGGCTCTCGCACATTCAAAGTAAATGGACAGCGGTTGAAACTTTATGTTGGCATGCATGACATCTATGAGAAGGTGGAACTTTGGTTAGAGGAACCTCAAAGGTCTAGAGAGCCTTGAAATGCACTAAGTTGCATCGTGTCGCGACGTTAAATCAGGCGCTACATGGGAGGCAACCCACGAAATTGTTGTAAGTGTAACCATTATAGTTAGTCTATACAAAAAAAATAAAAAAAAATAAAGCTGCTTGGTGACGTCCAATTCTGCTACTGAAAAGTAATAGACACGGTCGTACGCAATATAATTAACCTAACTATGAGTCGGGGTCGAATCCCACAGAGAACAATGTGTAGGCGATTAGGAATATAAGAAAATTATCGCTACTCGCGCTAAGCCGAACACTAAGATTTTGATTTTGGAAAATGTTTATATCTAAATGCAAAAATGTAATCTAACCTAGAAAGCAAATAAAATGATCAATGGCTACAAATATGAATGCATCGGGAATTACACTCAAGTAACGATCCAATGCATTTCACGATTTTACAAATATGAGCGAGTTTATGTTAATTAGCCACGGATAATAATTATTAATTAGCTTATTCCGAAGACTAACAAGACTTCCGAATTGAATTATCCCTAACACAATTAGAAGATTGAGCACACCCGGAATGGCTACAAGTAGTTCAATCCTATCCCTAGGTAGAATCTATAAAATGAGGGTTAACGCCGCAAGTTCTTGTTAATTAATCTTTCCCAACCCCAAATTATCTTTCCCAAAATTAATTCGAAGTTAATGGGTGAGTCCTAGGGTTAGCTAATCCCTTTGGAAACATTAAAGAACAAGAATAATTAAAATAACAATAACTCACTTCATAAATAAATAAAAATCATTCAATACATAAGCACAACAAGGTATTTAATCCACACTTTAAATATGAATATTCCCATAAACAAGATTCAAGTGTTGGAAATAGATACTACATACTTTGATATACAATATAAAGCAAGGAAATGAAGAAATAAACATAAATGGATAAGAAATCCTTAACCACAAGTTTTAATCTTCAAGACCCAAGTGTGTGTGCAAAACCCTAGCCTCCAAACTTGTTCTCTCTAATCTATGAAGACTAAAAATAAGCCAAAGATCCTTACAATGTCTGTTTGGACGAGTATATAATAGATTTGGGGTGAGAAATTATGAAATGTTGAAATTGCCCATGTCTGATGCCCATAAGTCGCTTCTACAGAACACAACTCGTAGAAGCGAGTCCGCGTAAGCGTCCAAAAGCACGCAGAAGCAAAACAAGATATTTCCAGGAGTAATCGCAGAAGTGATAACTATTCGCAGAAGCGCACCACAATAGCACTTATAACACCGCAGAAGTGGAATCTTGCTTTCCCAGGAACTTGCACAGGAGAGATCATGTAATCGCAGAAGCGTGACCACTTCTGCGTCTCTTACTGCGCAGAAGCGAAATTGTTCGATCCATCCTTAAATCTTAGAAGCGATCAGATTTACGGTGACATCGCTTCTGCAACAAAATGTCCGCAGAAGCGAAATCACTGGCAGTTTGCATAGTTTCACTCTGTTTTAGTCCAATTTCGCTTCAATTCAATCCCAATCACTTCGTAGCGTCATGTACCTGAAAAACTAACAACAACCCACATAAATAACCTCATTTTACAATCAATATGACATAAAAGCTAAATAATAAAGGCTAGAATGAGTTGTAAAATCACCACTCATCAACACCCCCAACTTAAAGCTTTTGCTTGTCCTCAAACAAATCAAAACCAAAACTTCAATGAGGATTGACCATTTAAAATACAAGTGGCATTGCTATTATGTACATATTACATTCTCCCATTTAAACACCATACTTATGAATTTGGTTGATACTAACAATTAGGCTCAAGTATGTATATCTTTTCCGAATAACTCCCTCCTAAAAAAACAACTTCAACAATGTGCAAGGGAGTTCCAAAACAATCAAGTGAAAAAAATAAGCCTCAATGAGTGACTCAAAAGCACTAGTTCACTATAATTGCTAACTTTACTCAATTTCACTGATCTTTTCTAATTCATGTGCCCTCACAAGAAAGAAAGTCCCAAAAACAATATATTTATGATACAACACAAGGGACAAATTTTTCGAAAACACTCACTTTCACAAAGAAAGTTCAAGTGTTACAATATCTCATACCATAAGCTTGCCCTTATTTTAATTCATCGCTTGTTCAAGAATATTCAGTTGGAGGTCCCACAAGGACTTTTTAAGCTTGTAATGTAGGTTTAGGGAAGGTTGGATAAGAATTTGGGTACATATGACTTCACCCTCCATGAACACTACTCACAAGTTTCATTCTTTTACACTTTGATTCTCTTCATCTCACATAGCCTCATTGGCATCTAGTTCCCAATATAGAACCACCTTACATACCTCTCCTAATTTTATTCAAGGCTCCATAATGTATATATATACACATACAATTTTTTTTTCTTTTTGGAGCTAGAATACTTTAATACAAATACTTTGAGGCATGTGGTCTTAGACTCAATGCACAACCTTACCAATCTCCACTTTGACACCACCCCCAACTTAGGCTTTTAGCCTCATTCTCAATGTTCAAGGAGGGACGGGTTCAAGAGAGGGAATTATTTTACAAAAAAGGGAAAGGTTTGTAATGAGTTAGCCAAAGAAAGGGTTAAAGGCTCAAAAGGGGTACTAGTGATATTATTTATGCAACGGTAGGCTTGAAAGACTAAAGACGTTTTAAAATTAAAACAAAGAATGCCTAAAATCATTCCTCCAACCAAATATACTATCACTAGCATTGAAAACCCAACCGGGCAAGTTCTAGATGATAGAAGTAAACACAAGATTTATTTCAACAATCGCTAACACACATGGCACATGAATTAATAAAGACGGATTAATTCTATCAAACTAGTGAGTTAAGAGTCACTAAAAGAGCCAAAAATTTATTATAAAAATTATTTTACACCATGCAACTTACTTGTTTTAGTTCAAATTAAATTTTGGAGGGGTATTCTTAATTCATAATTTACATACAAGAGGCTAATTTTATAAGTACCAAATAATCCAAAAGCCTCATCCTAACAAAACAAGACTAATTCCCTTAAGAAGGTTGTCACACTATCTCTCAATGGGAAAAGTCACCCGGTTCACTAAAGTGTTCATTGGGAAAGAACTATTGAATGAAGAAAACCTAAGGAAATTTTATTTAAGCAAATACTAATATAAGAAAAGAAACTACTATACAGGATACTAAAATAAAAGAAGAAAATACTACTAAATATAAAAAAATATAGGCTAATAAGAAGAAAAATAAATAACGAAAGCAAAATAACAACACAAACATGACTAATCAAACCAAGCCCGGCAAGGGCACACAGTGTATAGAACGGCATAGTCACAAGCCCAGCAAGGGCATACAGTATCCATAACATAAACATAAGCCTGACAAGGGCACATAGTCTCTAAACATGAATACAGTACAAAAGCCACCCCCAACTAGAATATTGCAGTGTCATCACTGCACAATATCGAATGTAAAGCATAAAAAGTTTTAGGGTCTCCCTGAGGTCTGCATCAGACTAGCAGACTGCGGGCGGAAGGCTGATCAGTGCTGGGCTGAGCTCGTGGCTCCCTCATCATCGGTCTCCTCATCATCATCATCATCATCATCATCGCCACCATCTCCAGCAAACTCTGAAATGAAGGAGTACTCCTCACTGTCATCTTTGGCCCCTACTGGGATCTTTTTATCTGGGTTCCCCCATTTGAAGATCGCCTTGATGCCTCTCTACATCTTAATCATGAACTTTCCATTCTTCTTGTTCTTCTTCTTGTCTATCTCAAAATCAGACAAAAAGGGTGGCATGGGCCTTAGCCAAAGTACTGTAGGCTCCCTCCAGTTTGGTCACTGATGCTGCCATTTTCTTCATGTTATCATTTTGGATTTTTTGAGCATCCAAGTAACTCTGCATATCTTCCTTAGAGATTTAAGAAGGCCCATGCTGAGAGGAGGATGGTACACTCTGAAGCTGTGACACTAACTCCTTAATTGTTTGAAGCTTGGCGTTAAGAATCATGAATGGCCCATGAGCAGCTGCCTGCGAAGAAGATTCTGAATCGGTCGTTGTGATGGTCATTTTCCTCTTCTTTCTTTTAACCACACTCCTCTCTCCTATCACTCTCAATGGATGAAAAGGTTTGTCCGCTGGTAGCCACCGATCAGTGCTACGGACATTAACCTCTGCCCTGGTGCACAACTGTGTGATAAGGGAGGGGAATAGCAGGCCTGCATCCTTGTTGCTCGAGTACTCCCTCAAGTACTGCCTCATCTCCTGCAGAATGTAGTATCCTACATTCACCGGTGTGCCATCCAGAATGCATGCTATGATTAGTGCCCGGGTGTAGGAGACATCAGTCTTATTACCACACGGAGAGATTCTATAATTCAGGATGTAGAGCAACATTTTGGCCTCTGTAGTGAAGTCGGTAGATTTGAACCCTTTTCTTCTGGTTCCCTATTTTTCTCTCAACTATGGTGGGAAGAGCTTGGAGACAAGCCATGATCCATTATCACAATTGTCTGTTGCTTGTACCTGGTCCACCGGAAAGTTAGGAATACCTAGAGTGTCATTGATTTGTTCAATTCCAAACCTTACTAACCTCCCTCTGATGAATACTTGTGGGCAATCAAAATTTGCCTGCCTGAGGTTAGCATAAAATTCACGCACCCACTCCTCATTGGCTCTGCAAGGGGTGGTGATAAAGCAGGACTATCCTGATGAGTTGAGTCAAGCATAGAATTCTGGAAGCTTTTCTGCCAATTTATCTTCATGTATTCCTTTTTCAAGGATAATCTTCTTATGGACGAGGTCGTCCAAATATCGCCGCTCACATTCAGCGGACATGAAGCGTGTTTCATCATATGGCTCATCAATCTCTTCTTCGATTTCTCTTTGTTGTTTGCTTGTGCTTGGGTCCATTTTCAAGTAAATCACCTACAAAAATTTAACACAATGTCAATCGGGCAACTGAACCATGTTAAGAAATTTAAAACACTGCAATTTAGCCAAAAATTTGGATTGAACGGGCCCGGGAAGCTACTGCTGCAAAGCTACTGGAATTACAAAATTTTCCCAATTCTCGCTTCTGCGAAAGAAGAACGCAGATGCGCATATGCTTTTGCGAAAATATAATCGCTTCTGTGGTTTTTGCCATTTTGCCCGGACTCGCTTCTGCGTAAGGATATCTCAGAAGCGCAATCGCTTTTGCGAACAGAATCGCTTCTGCAATATTATCCAACTGTTACATTTTCACTTCTGCATGTGCACTACCGCAGAAGCGGCTACGCTCCTGCGAAAAATAGTTTGCTTCTGCGGCTTATGTCTTCTTCTTCACTGGCCAAAAAATTTTTGTAAAAGTTTCGCATTCTTTTCATTCTCAAAACGAATTTTTGGCCTATAATTTTATATTCCAGACTTTTAATTAATGCAGTATACTCATGATTCAATTAAGGCCAATTTTGTGATGTAAAGCAACAAGATTTCTTCTAAACATTATGTCAAACAACTTGCGGGCAATTTAAACTTGACCTCTCTTTGAACAAATTTTGGTACTTAGTCTTCCCAAAATTTGTTGAACACTAACAGCACACACAAGCCTACACTCAACCAATTCCTCACTTCCTAAAGCTAGCAACAAGAATTCAAAACAAAAAGAATGAAAAATAAAAATTAAAAAAAAACAACTAAAAAAAATGTTGGCTAAGGAAATAGTATGAAGGTTATGAAGAATGAGATGAGAATGTAGAAGATGTTACCTGAATTTGCAGAATGATAAGGAATTACAAGAAATTTTCTTTAACCTTTGCAAAAGAATTTCAGTATTTGGGGGTTAGGGCAAGGAAAAACACTGTGAAGGGAATGTTTTTGATAAAAGACCGTTTCACTCTGTTTTAACAATTAAAACCTGTACAGCTTCCGCTTCTGCTAAATTAAAACGCTTCTGCGTGACCGCTTAGGCGTTATTTGGGCCGCTTTTGCGGTTTGGTCGATCGCTTCTGTGACGTCGCGGATGCGCAGAAATAGACGCTTTTGCGATTGGGCCGCTTGTGCGGTACAAAAGGCGCTTTCGCCGGACCGCAGATGCGTTCATTTTCCCGCAAAAGCAGTTTTAGCAGGAATTTGTTGCCAGTTTTCTGCTGCTACTGGTTTGTGTCTGCCCGGCTACCCCGACCTGCTCAAATCAACTCCAAAAATTCTCAAACGTGGCAGACTAGTCAAAAATAATATTTTTTAAGCTATTATCAAAAAAGAAAATTTGAAAAACAATGAAATATTTTTACAAATGATGGGTTGCCTCCCACCAAGAGCTGCATTTAACGTCGTGGCACGACGCAAACAACATTATCACTTTTCTCGCCACTTGGATGATATGAACTGGGCCCCTAGATTGGAATCAAGCATATGACCATGAGCTATGGGGGGTGGTAATTTGATGTTCGAGCCAATGCTTAAAATTTTTATTTTGCACTTCTTGGCTTTCAAGTGAGTAATGTCGTTTTGATTTCTTGTCTCCTCAAACTGTAAAATGTATGGCCAGAGTTTTTCTTCCTCGCACTCCGTCATTGATTCATGTGGTTCAACTTCCGTCTTGCCACACAATTCCAACGTTGAAAAATGCTTGGAATGTGACTTTAAGCCTTCACTTTGTAATTCTTCTATGTTGACATCCTCTTTTCCCCCGGATTAGAATCAACATCAATCATATTAGCATTTACACCGGTTGACTCCAATTCCATATTTTTGTTTCCATCAACAACGCTCATTGAGTTGGTTGGCAGTTGTTCAATTCCTGATTCCTCAAGGTAAAGCTCACTTTCTTCCTCGGAGTTGGACTCTTCTTGGCTTTTATCCGCACACGAAATTTGTTGGGCATAGTGAGCCTTAACCAAAATTTGCATTTGATCTTCCAAAGTACGGATGTGTTCATCATTGTGATTCACGCCTTGTTTCAAGTCCTCGAGTGCAAAGTTGTGCTTCTCTTCATTTTAAAGAATGGTCTCCAACATGAGAATTATCCTCTTATTTTGAGCATTTGAGAGTTCTTCTTGGTTTTGATCAAATGCCAATGAAGGATTTTCATTTTCAATGTCCAAGGAGGATTCTTGGTTTTCATTTACTTCCAAGGCTTTTTGAGCCCTTGAGGCTTCGATCATTTCATCCATTTGTGAGTGCAACCTTTCAAGTGCTAAATCATTTTGGAGACTAGTCTTCAAAAGATGTTCCAGGGCATTTTCTTCCTTGTTTCCTTCTTCAAGTAAACACTCCAACATGAGCTTGAACTCTCTATTTTTGCCATGCTCAACTTCTTCCATCTCAGCCCTGTAATTCTCATCAAAACAAGTAGAATCATCATAGTAGGGGCTTGGGGAAGGGAAGGAAAAATATGCGCAATAATCCTAATGACCATTTTGGCCCCCACACTTATCACAAATACTCCACTCATGGGTTTGGAATTAGGCGCACAATCCACCCCCGGGAGAATTTAAACAATTTTGCCACGAGTGTGGTCCTCCACAATAAGACAAGGATCATCAAAGTATGAACAACTACCATCCGACCAAAGTATGATGACATTTTTAAAAATTAAAAAAATAAACAAGAAATAAACAAGAAAAATAGACCCAAGGTAAGAAAAATAATTACACAAATATTCACAAGTTTGGATCAAAGCAATTTCGCTTATTTCTCAAAAAACCTAAATTACGCCAAATTGTTCCCAGGCAACAGCGCCAATTTTGGTGACGTCTAATTCTACTACTTAAAAGTAATAGACACGGTCATACACAATATAATTAACCAAACTATGAGTCGGGGTCGAATCCAACAGAGAACAATGTGTAGGCGATTAGGAATGTAAGAAAATTATCGCTACTCGCGCTGAGCCAAACACTAAGATTTTGATTTTGGAAAATGTTTATATCTAAATGCAAAAATGTAAACTAACCTAGAAAGCAAATAAAATGATCAATGGCTACAAATATGAATGCATCGGGAATTACACTCAAGTAACGATCCAATGTATTTCACGATTTTAAAAATATGGGCGAGTTTATGTTAATTTGCCACGGATAATAATTCTTAATTAGCTTCTTCCGAAGACTAACAAGACTTCCTAATTGGATTATCCCTAACACAGTTAGAAGATTGAGCACACCCGGAATGGCTACAAGTAGTTCAATCCTATCCCTAGGTAGAATCTATAAAATGAGGGTTAACGCCTCAAGTTCTTGTTAATTAATCTTTCCAACCCCAAATTATCTTTCCCAAAATTAATTCGGAGTTAATGGGCGAGTCCTAGGTTAGCTAATCCCTTTGGAAACATTAAAGAACAAGAACAATTAAAATAACAATAACTCACTTCATAAATATATAAAAATCATTCAATACATAAGCACAACAAGGTATTTAATCCACAATTTAAATATGAATATTCCCATAAATGAGATTCAAGTGTTGGAAATAAATACTACACACTTAGATATAAAATATAAAGCAAGGAAATGAAGAAATAAACATAAATGGATAAGAAATCCTTAACCACAAGCTTTAATCTTCAAGACTCAAGTGTGTGTGCAAAACCCTAGCCTCCAAACTTGTTCTCTCTAGTCTATGATGACTGAAAATAAGCCAAAGATGATTTACAAATGAGCTGAATTGTGTATTAATGGATTTGGGGTCGAAAATGTAGAATTACAGAACTACCCAGTCTTCACGCCAGATTTGTTCATCGCGTCCGCATGTCCACCTTCGCGTTCACGATGACTAACCGTTTTTGATCAACGCGTTCGCGTACATTCCTTCGCGTTCGCGAAGGTTCTTTTCGTTGAACATCGTGTTCGCATGGATGCCTTCGCGTTCGCGAAGGTTCCTTTCATCCTACATCGCGTTCGTGTTCGCTACATCATGTTCGCATAGCTTTGGCTACTGAACTATCACGTTCGCGGCTGCTCTATCACATTCGCGAAGAGTGTTTCACTAGGCAGATTATTTTGTCCATTTTAGCTCATTTTTGTCTTGTTTTCATTTGGTTTCTTCACCATTACTTCTAAATCACATACCGGCTGTAAAATAGAAGTAAATGACATTAAATACATAATTTTGTCACTCAGACATAGCAAAAATATAAATTTAAAGACAAGTAAGTTAGTAAAATACTAACTTATCAAAGAACACCAAACGAAGTTACATGGACCACTTCAAAAGGGCCACTCCATTTTGACTTGAGATTTCCCGAAAATATTTTTAACCGTGAGTTGAATAAGAGAATCAAGTCACCCTCCTCGAAACTCATCTAGTTCATTGAGTTGCTCTACCAGGAGAATTCCTACAACATCCTGCTCAAGACTTAACCGCTTCAAAGCCCATACGGCCTTATGCTCTAACTCAACCGGAAGATGGCATGCTTTCCCAAATACCAGTCGGTACAGAGACATGCCAATTGGGATCTTGTAGGTAGTCCCGAAGCCCAAAAAACATCATCCAATTTCTTTGACCAATTAGTATCATTTGCATTGATAGCCTCTGACAATATTCTCTTTATCTCACTGTTGGAGACCTTAACTTGTCTACTAGCCTAAGGATCATAAGGGGTTGATACCTTGTGATTGTCACAATACTTTGAAAGCAAAGTGTTAAATACCTTATTGCAGAAATGAGAACACCATCACTGATGATTGCCCAAGAAGTGCAAAACCATGTGAAAATATTTTTCTTGAGAAATGCCACCACACTCCGGGTTTCGTTGTTGAGTAAAGCCACGACTTCAACCCATTTGAAAAATAATCAATCGCCACCAGAATGTAAGTGTTGCCACATGAACTCACAAAAGGTCCCATGAAGTTAATGCCCCAATCAAATGTGTCAATCTCAATAACAGTGTTGAGAGGCATTTCATCCTTCTTGGAGATTCCACGAGCTCTTTGAAACTCATCACATCTCTTCACAAGCTCACTAGCATCTTGATACAATGTAGTCCAAAAATACCACAACAGAGAACCTTTGAAGCAGTTCTCGTCCCACCATGATGACCACCGTAGTGTGAGGAATGGAAAGCATCAAGAATGCTTATTTGCTCCTCTTATGGAATACATCTCTGAATCACACCATCATTACAAATCTTCAAAAGATAAGGCTTGTCCCAATAGTAATATAAGATATCCCATTTAAGCTTTTTCCTATGGTTAAAAGAGAGCTCACAAGGGATAATACCGTTCACAAGAAAGTTATGAACATAGGCGAACCGAGGAATACTATTCAAAGATACACAGTGGAGTTGTTCATCCAGGAACAAATCATTAATTTCGAGGCCATCATGGGGTCTCCCCTCCTCCTCCAAGCACGACAAGTGGTCCATCACTTGGTTTTCACACCCTTTTTGATCAATAATTTCAAGATCAAACTCTTGAAGCAACAGAACCCATCTCATCAATCAAGTCTTAGAATCTTTCTTTGTAATCAATTAATGGAGTGTCGCGGGATCGGTATGAAAATTAACTCTGGCACTTAAGATATAAGGCCTTAACATTTCCATGGCAAACACTATGGCTAGAAACTCTTATTCCATCACCATGTAATTAACCTGGGCATTATTCATAGTTTTGCTTGATTAATACACCAGGTGAAACATCTTGTTTATCCTTTGCCCTAAGACCGCTCGTACCGCAGCATCACCTGTGTCGCACATAAGCTCAAAGGGTAAGCTCCAATTGGGTGCGGTAATAATGGGAGTGGTTGTCAGTTTGTACTTGAGAATTTCAAAATCTTTCATGCATAATTCATTAAACACAAACCTCGCATCCTTTTCTATCAATTTCTATAAGGGATTCACTACCTTTGAGAAGTCCTTGATGAACCTTCGGTAGAACCTCGCATGCCCAAGAATTCTCCTCACTCCTTTGACAGAAGGAGGAAGGAGTTTTGAAATCACTTCAATCTTCATTTTGTCCACTTCCATACAGTGTTTTGAGATCTTATGGACAGTGACAATGCCCTTCTCGACCATAAAGTGACATTTTTCCCAGTTAAGCACAAGATTTGTCTCTTTACATCAAGCGAGCACCTTGTCAAGATTCTTCGAGCATTCTTCAAAGGAGTCACCCACAACACTAAATCATCTATGAACGGCTCCAAGAAGTCCTCCACCATTTTAGTGAAGATAGCCATCATACATTTCTGGAAGGTAGCTAGTGCATTACACAAACCAAATTGCTTCCGTGAAAATGCAAATGGCCTATATAGGCATGTTAAGGTTGTTTTCTATTGGTCTTCCAGTGTAATTAAAATTTGGTTGTAGCCTGAGTACCCATCCAGAAAGTGATACTCTCTCTGCATCATATTAAATGAGGTACTTTGCTTTTTAGTCTGTTCCAAAATAAATGACACATTTTTGAATTTGGAAATGATTCAAGTTTAAACTCCTCATTATACCCACTTTACCCTTAATGAGAAGCTTTTATAACCACACAAAAGGCATGGCCCCACAAAGCTTTACCCCTTAAGCTTTTAAGGACATAAATTTCAAAAGTTTTTTTTTCTCTAAACTCCCTACCGAGTCAAACTACCTTATTTAATTTGAAACGGAGGGAGTAGTAGGAACGCCTAACAAGTCTATCCAGTGTTTGGTCAAGAAAGAGTAATGGAAAATGATATTTGTGGGTCACTTTTTTTAGCTTTTGGTAGACCATTCATACATTCCATCCTGTGACAGTCCTTGTGGGCATCAACTCAACTCATTTTTTGCATTTTTGACAACAATCATACCCCCCCCCCTTTTTTGCACACATTGTATAGGTAAATCAATGAACTATTCGAGATAAGGTACACAACCCCTGCATCTATCCAACTCGTTCAACCTTCTTTCGTATTCCACAGAGGGTTGGCATCATCCTCAAGTATAATCCTATACATGCAAAAAGCATGGTTTATCCCTTGGAAATCAGCTAGAGTCCATCTAATTGCCATCTTCCTTCTTTGGAGCACCTCAAGGGTGGCGTCTACCTGCACATTAGTAAGTCATAAAGAAAGAATAATCAGTAATGTTGAACAAATGCCCAAAAATTCATACCTGAGGTGTAGAGGAAAAGGCTTCAACTCCAATACGAGAGGTTCATCGATTGAGTACTTTGTTGGTGGATTCTTTCTGTTCTCAAGATCCAAGGAAAGTTTACGAGGCTCATAGGATTCAGAACCCATTTCTTGCAAGGCATTGGCATACTCTACCAAGCCGTCCTCCTCAGTCACATCATGGTTCAATAATACCGCTTTCAAAGGATCCTCCACATTGATCACGGAACTTGCATCATCAACTTTCACCTCCTCAACAGATCCACAAAGGACAAGCCTCAGTACTATTCAGTTGCTTCATTGATTTACAAACGAGGAAGATAACTTTTTTGTCACCCACCCGGAAGGTGAGCTCCCCTACTTCCACATCAACCAATTCCTTTGCCATTGTTAGGAAAGGCCTTTCCAATATTATCGACACCTCATAGTCGACTTCACAGTCGAGAATCACAAAATTCGTAGGAAAAATAAACTTGTCAACCCGGACAAGAACATCATCAATAATATTAAGCAAACCTTCAATGTTCTATCCTCCATTTTCAATCTCATTGAAGTAGCTCTCGGTTGACCAATACCCAAAGTTTTGAATATGTAGTAAAGCATCAAATATATACTTGCTCCTAAATCACACAATGCCTTTGCAAAATCCGCACTCCCAATGGTACACGAAATGGTAAATTCACCAAAATATTCAAGCTTTGGAGACATCGAGTGCACAATTGCACTCACTAGATCAGTCATTTTGATGGTCCCACAATCCATTGATCAGCATTTTCTCAAGAGCCTCCACCAAGGGTACATTGATCGACAAGTTTTTGATCATCTCAATAAACTTCTTGAATCGCTTTAGTTCTTTTGCTTCGCAAGTCTTTTAGGGTAAGGTGAAGAATGCCTTGGAAAAGGAGCCTTGGGTTTGGGAGTTACCATTTCCAGTATGTCTATTACGCTTTCCCATAGGGGTTCACGTCATTTTGAGTCTCCGCCTCATTGTCATAAATATCAATTCTTACCTTAGCATTCAAATTCTCTTCACTCACTCGCTCATCAACTATTGGAATATCATCATTTTGCACTTTAAGCTCATCACTCACACCTCCCTTTTGATTGGAGATACTTGCTTTACCACCTTTACCACTCCTTGTAGACACTGCCATTATATGGCCGGTGTTTTTCTCACCCTTCGAGTTTATTACTGTGTCACTAGGTAGTGCCCCCTTAGGGTGAGCATTCAAAGATTGTCAAATCTGGCCAAGTTGAACCCCCGGGTTTCGGATTGAAGTGCTATGGGATGCCAACTAGGCATCAAATTCGGCGTTTTTCTTCATCATTTTATCAAACATCAACTCAATCCTCCCCATCTCATTATTTTACGAGCTAGGACCTTGAGTTGGAAATGGAGGCGGGTTGTTGATATATTCGAAGCCTTTGAAAGCTCGACCCTTAATTACCGTTATTCTATCCCTCTTAGTTGTTGTATTCTTCCCTAATTGCTATTGTTATTGCCACCTCAGTCTCCCTAGTTGTTGTAAGGCCCCGAAACATTTCTCTAAGTAATTTAGGATTTCGTAGTGTCACATAGGCTTATTATAATATTTTTATATATACTATTAACATGGTGGACATCATATAGACTTGATAAATATGTGTATGTCTTGTAGTAAGTGATGTGAAGTCCAAATGGAAGCCTAAGTGTATGCCAAATGGGAAAATATTTGTAATAGGCCAATATTCCAAAGGGATTTGCACAAGGATCTACTTTAAATAATCATATATAATTATGTATAAGGTATTATATGGTTAATAGTATGTCAAATGAAATATCTTTGAGTCTAGTTTCCAACGCTTAAAACCATTTATCATTTGGACATTCCTACAAAGAGTTATGATAAAATTACCAAAGGCTGGAAAATGCGATCCGGTGTCATGTCAGATCTGTGGTCCGAATTTTGATTCCGCGGTCCGCATTTTCGTTCTGCGGTCTGCATTTTACTGTAGATTGAACATGTGTGGCTACTTTTTGGGCATCAATTTTGCGGTGCATTCTACGGCCCGCATGTCCATTCTGTAGTGCATTCTGCTACAACATAATTGACATCGGAGAGTTAAATTTCCAGTTTTTATAACCTGAACCCATTTCAGTATATAGGCTTTGGGGTTCCTTTTGAGGTCATTTCTTACTGATTTTAGAGAGATGTGAGAGAATTTTTGAGAGATAAGGAGGAACCCAACACTTAAATCATCCAAATCTTGCATCAATCTTCAAGAATCAAGAACCCAATCGCAAGTTCTTCATCTAAGAGGTAAGATTCTATGCCCTAGGTTTTAAATTCGAGTTTAGAGTATAAGATGGTTTATTAAGGTATGATTCTTGGGTATTTTGGTATTGTGTATACATGCATGTACAATATAGGTTGTGAGAAGATTGTTTAACATAAATAAATAAAGATTGGGTTAGGGAATGAAGGAAATCTTGAAAAGGAAATTTGAAATCAAGATGCTCATCTAGTGTTTAATAAAATGCCCAAATGAGCTGAAACAATGAATATCTTTCTAATTTTTGCTCAATTTTGCTATGTCTCAAAATAGATTGAAGTTGGTAGGATTTTCGGAATGTTGTAGTAATTTAAGAAAAAGCTCTTCGAGGTATGTATGACTAACTTTGATCTTTGGGAAATTGCCTTGTTTGGTGTACGAATATTTGGTATGTGATAGCTACGTGGATTATTTATGAAATTATTATGATTGGTTTGTTGGGTGTTTCATTGGTTTGATTAAGTGTTATGTGGTAAGAGTTGAGAAACAAATGATAGAAGGAAATCGTAAATGATGCAATTGGAATAATTGTGGTAATAATATATTTGGCTTCTTGTGGGTAATTATTGCAATGACTTGAATTGCTTATGAACTGTTGAATATAATGAAATTGGTACTGTTGGCTATGGAAACACCCATAACATTGTTGTGTCTGTGTCTGCAGAAGTATTATTGTTGCTCTTCTTCTTTGTGAATTGATTGTTGTGGTTGTGTTGTTTGTGAAATGAAACTATACGGCAGGGTCGGGTTGCGCGCCGCAACACGGAGTTATAAGGTGTGGGTTGTGATGATAAGGGTGGCCGAGGTAATAAGGGTGACTGAGGTAATAAAGGTGGAAAAGTGATCGAATTCACTATTAAAATAAACACTTGAACAAATTTGTGGAATCATTGAGGTGGAATTGTGAAAGGTGACAACAGGAGAGTTTGTAACCTGTGGAGCACGTATTATTCCTTTGTTTGGCTTGATTGTACCTTCTATGTGTGTTTGGTTGTTTCTTCTATTTTTTTTTCTACTTGTGTATGGTTTGAGGTTACTTGAAACAAAGTTAGATGTTGAAAACTTATTTGGCTTGATCGTTCCTTTGCTTATGCATTCGATTGTTGTTTCTATTTTTGTTATCTACTTGTGTGTGGCTTGAGTTTACTTGGGATAAAGTTTGTTCATACATACCAGTATAATTCAAATATACTAACGTCCCTTTTTCCAGGGGTGCTACATTCGTGTTATGATTGTTGGTGGACCCATAGCAAGTACTCCAGTCCACCGACTGTAGCTCCTCGTCACTTACCGTCAGCTGATTCGATGAGCCCCTTCCTTTCTTGGCCCTATGTGTCTCATGCCACTTTCTATTTTGGGATCCTGTATTGATGTTGTATAAGATATAACTTCAGCCTTGTTGCCGACAATTCCATATTATTCTTCAATTCTATTTAGAGGCTCCACAAACAGGTTGTGGGTATTGTCAGGCATGGTAATTTAAAAGATAAATATTGATGTGTGGCAATGATGTATAAAAATTGAAATACCTTTATTATGGTGAATGAAGTTGCTAATGGAAATCGTTATTGTTATGTTTATAAAATTTTGTTAAAGGAGTCCATATCCTATAAATGGCTATTTCACTTGGTTATTAGGTAATGAGAATGAGGGGTAACACATGGGATAGAAAAGGCACCCAGGTCCGCTTGACTGGGGATACCCAGTTGGGTGCCTGTATGTTCTTCGAATTTGGGGCATGACAAACTTCGTATCAGAGCCTAAGGTTTTAAAGTGTCCTAAGATGTCTCGGAGTTGTGTCTACTAGAGTCCTTCATATCAGTTGTGTTGTTGACCACATCTATAAGTTGGAGTCTATTTGGACATTTAGGAATTTCATCCTTCTTTGATAATCCTGATCGTGCGATATAGCTCAAGATAGGGAGTTGTTTCCCTCTCTAAGTCTTATCCTCAAGATTGGTAATTTTGATACCATAATCCGCGAATTTGAAGCTTGTAAGGAGGGATTTATCCCACCATTGAGTCCGAATGGTTTACCTAAGACTTGTTAAATGAATATGTTGAGCCATGGATGTATTGGTAGAACTTGTTGTTAAGAGGCGTACCCTTGTTCTTACTAATGTCACTGCACCACTAAATCCTGTAGTATATCATCAGTATGTACAGCTAAAACTCCTTCTCTTAGAAATAAAGCTTCCATGGTGCCCGTGTAAATGTTGTAGTTTCAAAATATAATTGATTGAGTACATGTTTTCTTATGTTAAGCAAATTATTGTTGTGAAAATATATGTGGGAGGTACTTCTTCATGTGTTTAATATATTATTCTTGGTAAATGAGGATATGTAAAGAGTGTGCACTATGTGCTAAACTATCTAGACTTCAAGTCAAGTTTAAATTGATATTTTGATGCCAACTTTTGTGAGAAAACTTGTTATGGTTGATTCCTCCAAAATGTTCTTATGTGTACCAAAGGTATTTGATTGAATGCGTCTAGTTGTTGGTAACATATAAAGATGTTTGGAAGTGAAGTAAGTGACTGTGTAAATGTGCTAAGACTAAATGTTGGATTCTAGCTATGATTGATACTTTACATGAATTGGTGTTGTGACCCGATCTTTGTGAAAGATGCATTCCAATATGATCAATATGCTATTATTGACAACTTAAAATGGGTGCAAGGAATATGAATCATGTATTGAAATACGAAGGACTTAAATTGAAACTGGAGCAGCATATATTAAATAAAACTGTGTGACATCCTCTGTGTATAGAGATGTTGAAATAAGTCAAATGTTTTTGAGTAATAGAATATAGACAATGTGTCGAGAACTCGAAATAAAATTGTACCTGGTGATACTTGTGACACGAGGGAATATGAAATAGATAATGATGTTGAGGTGAAATATGTGAAAATGATGTGAAATGCGCGGAAGAATAGACTGTGTTATGAAATGGGGCCTGGTGCCAAGTCTGATGTGATAATTGTGGCCCCAAGAGCCGATGGACTAATATACGTAAAAATGGAATGATTCTTTTATTTGAGAATGTGGTGATCATTTAAAGTGTTTGATCTGTACTTGTGATTTCCTTATTATTGTATGAAGTGCATATGTGTATAATTTGATATGTGACCCCTATGGAAGGGCTATGAAATTCAGCCTAGAGGTACGGAAATTATGTGATCAATTTTATTTGGTAATGTGGTGATTGTTTAAACTTTTTGTTAAACCCTTATAACTTCCTTGTACTTACATAGATTTGTTCTTAAAAAAATCTAAATTACAAAACATCTCATGCACACGCTCTTTGAATGAGATATATTATTTATAAAGTCTCCCGATCACAGTTCTAGTACTTATAATCTCATATGTAACTGAGCTCTATAAGTATGTTCCTGAATTGAGTTATAACACTATTGATAGTTCCCACTTGTTTTTCCTAAATTTTCATCGAGGTACTATTCCCAATGAAATCCTTACAGAAATGTTTTATTTAAATGGACAACATCTGCTCACTTATGCCTATACATGCACCATCATAAAGTTTGTACATGTGGTGACAAGTTCCATGCAAAGTGTCCAAGATTTGTGATCCTTCTCGAGTCACTCTTTTACTCAGTTGTGTATATGGATTTTATGGCTTGAACAACCAATCCACTCTCTGCATATAACATCACAAAAACCTTCTTACTATCAAGTAACATAAGAGCATATGTCAACTCTTATCCTGCAAGTACATATCAATTGAAATGGTCATTGCGTGCATAAAGTTTCTCTACAAATTGAGATCCTCAAATCCCCATCATAGGAAGATCTTGTGTCGCCATAATTTTCCTTTCCACTTGAGACATCTTGTAGTAAGTAGCTCACTTGGTTTCTAGTATTATGGTTGCCCGTGATGTAGAATTGTATTGCAGTTTGGAAGTTAGTATAGCATAAGCAAGTCCAACTCATAACGAATGATTATTTTCTCTTTATGTCTCCACAATGTGTTAATTGTATTCCTTATTTAGTGAATTCGTGGTGCTAGTACCCAACACTTGTACGATAAACATGAGAGAACGCGTGTAACGCCCCGACCGGTCGTTTTAAGTACTAGCGCTCCGTGGAGGCCATGAACAGCTTCATTTCTGGTATTATGACTTGTTTGCATGGTCAAAATCTAAATTCAAGGAGATGGAGTTCAATTTAAATGAAAATTCCCATTTTAGAAGCTTTAAGTTGAAAGAATAAACTAGGATTAGATTTTTGAGTAAACGACCTCGAAATCAGGATCTGAAGCGTCCAGCAGGTTCGTATAATGATATCGAACTTGGGCGTATGCCCGATTCAGGTTTTGGATAACCCGGGAGCATTTTGGCACCTATTGTGGAAGTTAGCATTTTGGAAGAAATTTCATAAGTTTGACTTGAAGTGCATTTCCGCGTTATCGATGTCCGTTTGGAATTTCGAGACTGGACGTAGCTCCGTATTGTGATTCTGGATTTGGGAGTGTGAGCACGTGATTTTTGCACCGAGCAAATAATTTCAAAATTAAAATAAATATGTTTTTGAGTGCAATTACTTGCTTTGTCTGAAATTAGCTATACTTTGTGTATTTGAATAATTAGAAATTAGAAAAAATCAAAAAAATAGGCTAGGTAATTAATTTGTTAGTTTAATTAGTTAGATTTTAAGTAAAACTAGCAAAAATAGTTTAAGTAGTGGAAATTAGGAAAAAATAATAGGAAATTGCAAAAAATATTAGATAATTAGCATAAGTGGGAAATTAGGCTTTATAATTTTCCATAAAAGAAAAAAAAGTATAAAAGAAAATACATAAAATAAATAAATAAAAGTAGAAAAATACAAAATTAGTTGGGTTTAATAGCATTGGGCCAAACATGACCCAATTTAAAGGCCCAAATGCCTCAGCCAAGAAATCTGGTCCAGGCCACGCATGAGGTTCAATCTCCACCGTTCAACAGGTTTAATCCAACGGTGGAGATAATTGGGCGAATTAATGGTTAATTAAAATAAATTGGGTTTAATCTGAGCCGTCCGTCCATGCTAATCCAACAGGCGAGGCCTTGGGTCTCATTGGTAACGAAGCTACGTCGTTTTGATAACGCTTTGTCTGAGCCGTTGATCTCCATCAAACCAACGGCCCAGATTACCTAAGATGACCGGCCTATAAAAGGCTTTGGTCTGAATTTCTCGCCCATTTTTCTCTAACCCTAGAGACCAGCCGCCTCTTCTCTCCTTGCTTCGTCTCCTTCAGACCTCATCGGCCATGGAGGCCACCACCTCTTACGGTGGTCTCCGGCCACCCTCTTCATCTCCCACACCCTTCTCTCCTTCATATTCACTCACCAAACATCAAAAACCCCAAAAACCAACCCTTCTCCAGAACTTCGGTCACCGGAATCTACCGCCGGTGACCACCAAACAACGAGAATCCCTTCCAAACCAATGCCAAAAGGAACGCCTTGGTCTGATCTACACCCCTACACCACTCATTTCCCTCGAATCTTCCCCGAGCTTCTCGAATATCCAAAAAGAAGTCGCCGGAACCCTAACTCCGGTGACTCGGAACTTCAACCCCAATCAAGACCATACCTTTTACCCTCCCCAAATACCCCTCTGCGAGCCAAAGACCTAAAAGACTTCGCCTTGAAGTAAAACTAGCAAAAACAGAAAAAGGATATGAAAAAAAAAAGAATAAGAATAAGAGTCTGGAAGACCTGAGAAAGAGTAAAAAGAGTGAAGAAGGGGAAGCTCAAGGGACAGGCCCTGCGAGCTAAGTACCCTCACCCCTTATGTGTTTTGATTTACTTCCTTTGTCTGTTTATGTTCATGTTTCCTTTGTGTTTGTCTCGTTGTTTCTGTCTGATTTTCTAATCTTTAGATTCTTGATATCTTGTGCTTCGTCCGTTAGTATTAGGGTTTTGTGTTCATTTCATCTTCATGCTATTTTCTGCTTAGTTTCTCTGATTCGAAAAACCTGTTTAGTATTAGGGTTCATCTTGTTCGTCTTCTTCATGCTATTTTCTCGTTTTGACTGTTCTTTTTCTTTTTGTCTTCTTGTTCTTCTGTTCTGTTTGCTGCAAACCATGTTCTTTTTCTTCTAAAGATCTATCTTTTATCTTGTGTTGTTTCCTCTTATTTGTGATTTTTGATCTATTAGTCTTCAATATCATGACTTTTCTTCTCTTCATGATTCTTCACATGTTTAGTTTAGTTGTCTTCTTCGTCCTCTGTTAGTGTTAGGCATCTTCATCTTGTTGATATTAGATAACTTTTTTTAGTTTGAATAATTCTTCTCCTCTGTTTATTCTCATGTTTAGTTTCATGGCTAGGATTAGCTGTTAGTCTCTTATGTTAAGTCTCTTTTACCTTATCTTTGACTATTCTCTTAAATCTTCTGATTAAGACCATGACTTTTCTCTAATGTTGGGTTTATGTCACTTCTTCTGTTCCTTCATTTAAAATGAGCATGATTAGCTAATTCTGCTTCTTCTCTGTTACTTCACATGATAGATGTAGTATGCTTCTTTACTGTTTCTTCATGCCTATCTCTGACCTTTGCAAATCATGTTTTCTTCTGAGACTGCTTCATGAGTTTTATCTATACGTGTTTATGTCAAGACCATGTTAAGCATCATTAGGGTTTTTAGTAGTTTTCTAAGCATAAGAGAGTTCTAACTATGCTTGTTTCATAATTAATTGATACACTATGTTGTGGAACCTGAGTTATAAGTCTTTGATTGAAAGTCAACAATATTCAATCCCTTTCTCTGAGTTTTGGTTAATAGATGAGTAACTTTGGTTTCATGGCTATGTGTGCAATTTTGTTAAAATGGCTATGTTTGCAACAGTCTTGTGTTAAGAAGACTACTGTTAATACTTGTTCATGCTTAGATGGAATTGGTTATAGCTGCAGTAGTGTATAAACTTGTTAGGTAGTTAAAATTGAAAACATTTGTTAAGTGTCTTAGAATAGGATAAAACTGAAAATCACAAAATTAGGCTATAAGTTAAATAATTGGCCTAAAGAATGGTCAACCCTGCAAAATGTTGAGCTATTCTATAAGGCCCTAACACACAGCCCACTTTAAAAGTGGCTGGTTGTGCAAAGTGGCTAGGTCTGCAAAGGCAGACTTGCCTAGGCTCTCTTTAGAGCCCTGAACATCAAAGTGGCCAAACCTGTAAAGGTTTGGGCCCAATTGTTCAGTAATTGGCTTTAATAGCCAAGCTAAGTCTCAACTTGAGACTGGCTAGTTCTTAAATAGTTTAATCTCAATAATAAAGCAGGCTAGTCCAGCAATTAGCTTTAAATTGGAATAAATTGGTCTTAATTAACTGAAATAGATCCAGAAGTGGCTAAAATTGAAATAGTTTCTTAAAATAGATCTGGCCGGCCCTTAAATACCATTGCAAGGGCTGGCTATTAGTTAAATAAGTCCAAAGAAGCTGAAAATCTGACCTAGGTAGGCTAGTAAATCAGCAGTGCCCTTAGGGACATAATTTGGAACCAATTTAGTAATTTGGTAAATAATTTGAAATATATAGGGTTAAGGGAGTCATTTGTACCCCTGATTTCTGCAATTTTGCAGAGATTGAAGGGTATAATGGTCTCCCTAAAATGGGATATCTGTAAAAATCTCAAACCCTTAAGGCTATACTAGTAAAAACCCACTAAAAAGAATCTTTAGAACCTTCCAGCACATGCTAGAAGGATTTCTGTTAACTGATTTGGGGATTAAAGTGTAAGTTTAGTAATTTTAAGAGGGGAGAAGTGGGATTAAATCCCAAACTTTCTCCCCAAGTCATCAGCCCTTAGCTTCAACTATAAATACCTCTAGAAAAGGACTGATAGGGGTTCCAATTTTGCAATCTGAAATTCATTAGTTTGAGAGATAAAAATAGTAATATAACAGTAGAGTATTCTGGGATTTTTTCGAGTAAAGATATACTGATTTCAATCTGGTTCATTAGTCTTCTTTGCTTGATTCATCTGCCTGGATTATTACTTGCTTGCTGTTGCTGCAATTTCTATCATTTGCTGGTTGTCTTGCTTATTTTGGGAGTCATCTTCACTGTTGCATTGCTGCTGAGTCTATTGCTATGCCTGCTACTTGCTTTTTATCCCCTAGACTCATTGGTCTTCTTCTCTTTTGATCCAGGTATACTCTTGTCCGAAAATCAAGCTGTAAAGATTTGGTTGAATGAAATGAAGATCTGAGATTTAGAATACGTTTGACATTGTATTTTTCTTAGTTATTATTCCTTGTTTCAAGCTTAGATCTATAGCAATAGTGTAGAATGTAGTAGTATAAAAATAGATACAAAAATAGTGTAATAGCTAGTAAGTAATGGTAGTAATGTAGTAGTAGTATGTCACTTAGTTTAATTAGGTAAAAACATTAAAACATAAGCCGACATATCACAATCATAAAATCAGTATTTGATCTTCACTGCAGCTAACTATTCCATCATGAATTCGTATACAAGCATAAGTAAGGTTTAAAGAAGAAAACACTAGTTTGAATTGTGATTCATCTATAATTGGGCTAGTAACTTTGCAATGAACTAGATCATGGTGAAATCCGCTGTGTAGTTGTGCTAAAGTCCCTAAGCTATTTGAAAGTAAGAATGAAAGTGTTTATTTTAGTAATTAGCCTATAAAATCACTGCTTATGTAGTTAATTCATTTTTTTAAGGATCAGCAGTTTAGTTGTCACGACCCCAAACCCCGGTCGTGATGGCGCCCAACACATTGCTAGGCAAGCCCGACCGTCTTATCCAATTAAACCAGCCAAGTATAATTAATACCGATTAATCGGCGTGATTAGCCTGTTTTCATAACAAATCAAGAAGTGTAGAACTGAAATACAAGAACACAGCCCCAACCAAATCGTGGTGTCACAAGTCCGAGCCTCTACAAATGAGATCTACTACAAAATCAAGTCTAACCAGAATGGAGACAACAAAATGATAAAAAGAAAGAGGTCGGGTACTGCGGACGTTGGCAGCTACCTCGAAGTCTCCACAGAATGGGGATAATAAAGCAGTTGCGATAGCTCAACCGCCCTCCTGAACCTGTATATCTGCACAAAAAGTGCAGGGGAGTGGGGTGAGTATATTTCAACTCAGTGAGTAACAATAATAAACAATAACCTGAAAATAAGAACTCCTGTACTATCACTAAACAGTTCTAAGGCAACCCCCACAGGTTGGTCATCACTATAATAAGTACTCTGATCTCCAGTCCACATCTACCTCATCTAGGTCCCACACTGACCCCCTCCTCGCTCGTACCACTACGGTATACAGCCATTTCGATATATGGAGACATATACGTCTGTCTATAACATATAAGTATTTACGTATGTATAAGGATATTAATAAGTATAATGTTGCGGCGTGCAGCCCGCTCCAATACATATACCGCTGCGGCATACAGCCCGCTCCATTTAACGTCGACGGCGCTCACTGGGGGTGTATACAGACTACGGAGGGGCTCCCTAGGCCCAAGCGCTATGGTGCTATGACGTGCAGCCAGGTCCACCATATATCACTGCGGCGTGCGGTCCGATCCAATATATATATATATATATACATATATAATTATACTGCTGCGGCGTGCAGCCCGATCCCATAATATACACCAGCGCTCACTGAGAATATGTGCAGACTCAGACTCCGAAGGGGCTCCTACAGCCCAAGCGCAATAATATTGCGGCGTGCGGTCCGTCCCACATGTATATTACATGTATATTACTGCGGCGTGCAGTCCGATCCAATATATATATACTGGTGCGACGTGCAGCCCGATCCAATATAGGTATATGTATATAATACCTCATAATGGGTCCTCGACCCTATCCCAATCAGTATGTACTTAGCCTCTCAGGCCCAATATAATATATATCACAGTGGGTCCTGGACCCTGTCTCAGTCAATATAGACTTGGCCTTTCAGGCCCACTCAGCTAGAACAGGGAATTCCACCCTAGATAATCTCTCTCAATGTACACATCTAGTACGGGCTCATATTATGCTATACAGCTAGAGCTACGGCTGAGTGTATGTTTCTAACATGATATAAGGGTCACCTAGCTCTATAGGTTCCCTAATGCTCTACGGATCGGCACAAGGCCCCAAACATGGCTATTAGCCCAATTGTACAGTTATAATCTCATTAGCAGTCATACAACACAGTATTCTATTAGCCGGGAAGGACCAAGTCCAAGTCCCCAATCACAATGTCACCACACTCGTCTCAAGACGTGTGTCTCATCTCAACATAGCACCGTGAAGTGCTAGTACGGGGTTTCAAACCCTAAGTACATTGTTTACTACCACCACTCACCTCGAACCGGTAGAAGCTTCATGCTCGCGATGCCTTAGCTCCTCGAACCGGCATCCACGCACGTCAAACTAGCCAAAATCAATACAAATATATCAAAATAGGCTAATGGAACATAACTCAATCGAAAGAACTCGAAAAATATCAAAAATCACGAAATTGACAAAACCCGAGCCCCGGGCCCACATCTCGAAAAATTCTAAAATTCACATTTTCGGAATCCTCATCTCGCCACGAGTCCGTACATACCAAGAACTCCCAATTCGGACCACAAATGGTCCTTCAAATCCTAAATTTAAGGTTTTTGCTCCAAGCCCTATTTTCTTGATTTTTAGCTATAGATTCATGAATTCCATGGATGATTCTTGTATAAAAACATGTATTTAACTCATAAAACTTACCTCCAACGATTCCCCGTCGAAATCCCTTCAATTCCCGTCCAAAAGCTCTCAAGAATGGCCAAAAATGGTGGAAAAATGGGTTGTTTTCGCGACTGAAATGTTTTTAACATTCCGTCCGGTACTGTAGTGTCACGACCCTAGTTCACCAATCGTGAACATGTCGTGATGGCACCCAGCCCCCACGACTAGGTAAGCCAAGCACATTGCGGAAAATACAAATTATGAACATTCAATAATAAATAGCGGAAAAATAATATGAAAGGGGATGTAATCCGTGCCGCTTGCATCAGGTGCATTGCGATCGCATAGAACAAACTCTCCGGGCACTGTAGCTAACACTATGCGATCGCATTCGAGCATTGCGATCGCATAGAACAAAATTTCTCTGCAATTTTTCTGCTGCATTTTTCAACTCAAAAATTCCCGTTAGCCATCCGAAATCACCCCGAGGCCCCCGGGACCTCAATCAAAGCCACGAGTATATCACATTACCTCATTCAAACTTGCTCATAACATAAAAACACCATCCTAAACATCAAAATCACCAATTACACACTAATTCAAGCCTAAGTTTCTTCAAAATTTCCGAATTGCTCATTCAATCAAAAACCCGACCAAACGACGTCCGAATGACCTGAAAATTTGCAGGCATATCCAAAATCACCTAACGGAGCTACTGCAACTGTCCGAATTCCATTCCGACTCCCGGATCAAAATCTCACCTACCGTTCGGATTTCGCCAAAATTCAACCTTAGCCAATTCAAGCCTAAAACTACACCGGACCTCCAAATTCAATTCTGATTGCTCTCCTAAGTCATAAATGATCCCCCGAAACTAGTCAAATCATCAAAATCTGATTCCGAGCACTCTAACTCAATAGTCAACTCTAGGTTGACTTTCCATATTCAAACTTCCTTCAAATATGCTATTTGCTTCATTTTCAATTCAATTCATTCCTAACTCATCCGATAGGTTCTAACACCGATATAAAAGCATAAGATATGTAAATGCAATATAACGGGGTGGTAATTCCCGTAACGACGGGACGGGTCGTTACATTCTCCCCAACTTAAACAAACGCTCGTCCTCGAGCGGACTCAGAGTTGTACTAGAAGCCACCCAATAGCCGAATGACCTTACCAAGCATATATCCGGGTGATCATACGTCACCCTATCTCACATAAGTCCGAAAACACCACATAGTCAAAATTTCACGGACCATCTGAACCATAAATCACATTGTACTTTCTGAAATCATATGCCAAATGCTAATCCCATGCCTATACTCAGGATACACACGATCCAACTGTAATAGTCCATACTCGCCACCTCGGTGAGATAATATGATGTGTCAAACAACCCAATCACTCGGAACAATAATCCCTAATCACAACAATTTCCCACGATAACCAAATACCAACTGAAAAATCTTTTTCATTAGATAGAGTCTTATTCCAACACCTTCATATCCCGCCAACGGCAACCGCACACGCGATATATCGAACCCATCTCTCAGGTCAACCATTCATGAATCCATTCCCCTTTTAATTGATACTACAACAAAATTCGGAGCCAAATCTCGGTATTGCCTTTCTAACTAGCTCAAATCACATATACTCACACTCATTATTGGCTTCGATGATCATTTCGATTATAACGCACCGCACTGGTGATATGACACCTCAGCACCGGCCTAAGCCACGATGAGCACAACATGAGCTCCAATAGAAACATCTAAACATACTCAAATTATGACAACTGACTCCAACAACAGGGCTGTAATTCAATTCCTTTGTACCATCATAATATATAACCGAGATCCCATCTCACATCATAGGAATGGAGTGCACGACTCATTCTTGAAAGGTCATCACATCATGTGGCCTTGCCACGATTCGTGATTCTACCCCAACATTATTACTCATGAAACACCTCAAGCCACTAAGCTCTAAACGGTTAGCCATGCACAGATCTAGGTCTTGAACCCAAGCAATCAACCTCACCCGTGGTGATACGATAGATATACGCTATCAAATCCTGAAAAGACACAACCGATCTGCTATTCCCCGAGCGAAACCAATACGGACTATTCCTCGGAAGCTAGGAACTATTGTATACAAGGTAATATATAGGAAACTATATTTTCCACATCACACTGTTGCGGCGCGCAACCCGTTCCAATAGCATACCTGTGGCGGCGTGCCACCCGATCCAGATACCATACATGTGGCGGCGTGCCACCCGATCCAGATACTATACATGTGGCGGCGTGCCACCCGATCCATGCATAAATCTAGCAAAAGGGAATGCACATCGACTCAAGTTACTCATTGCAACAAACATGTATATATAGCCTCGAGCTCGGTCACATGAAACTCATCCGACAAAGTTCCTCAATACCGGAACTGAATCAATGGTAGATACCTCTACACTGACATCTGCCACGAAGGCCCAACTGACAAAGCAATACCTACCAGCCGTCCGCTGGCCTTAGGGTACATCCACCCTGCTGGAGCATGATCCGATGCGCTCTGCCATGCAGTTTGCGACATGTTTCTGACATAGTCCATATCACATTAGTCTGGACAACCTGGCTTATGACAACCGGTCAGCAATCGTATATCATTATTCAAATTCATCATATCAAGTAACGAGATAGCCACTAGAGCTTCCAATTTCCGATAACCGCTACACTGTGCTGATACACACGATATACCACCGCTGCGTAGGCGGGTTACGAGAACTTCTAGTCTCCAACACATACATAACACAGGGATCACTATGCCTAATTCGGTACTTCACCGTACGATTACATAACGCACCTCAAGCGTCCATTCATACCACGAAAGCCATTCATAAATTTCACTATGTCATCAACGACTCAATTATTACGGTCGATCCAACGAGAAAATACCACCATACCGCTAGATATTATCAGTTTATTTTACCTGGCCCCTTTTTGACCATAGACTCTGCCGAAATACTAGTATAGCAGTACCATTCTCCTAAATCACCAGGAAGATTGATTCTCAGATTATCTGCAGCTGCCCACGCTGCTTGAGGATTTTAATGACTCCCCATATAATATGAATTGATCTCAAAACCTTGAACATGCCATTATCAACTTTCCATAACACATCGCATATACCATACCACACTAAGATAACATGGAAATTCATATCCCTCTCCTCCGCCGCAAACATCGGCGCACTCAACTAGTCAAGGACTTTCATGATCCCATATAGAGAAAACTCATTATACATCTCAAGCCTTGCATACCAACAGGAAAAATACACTCATTTTCAAACCACTGTAAAACACATTATAAACTCTCTCTCCAAATTACATTGCATAAGTTAAACTGCCAGGACTGAGTCCTTATACCCATATCGGGTTACACAACTGCCAACACTCAAAAGCTTTATTGCACAATATCGGCGAGACTCATTACTTCAAGCATATACCAGGAATTAATCATATTCCTTATCATACCGTTTCGGTTTATTAACAAGTTGATCCATTTACCCAATTTCATTTCTGATTCATCTTTAATTTAATACTAGTCTTTACTGTAGCACCACAATGCCTCAACCCATGTTACCACACAAGACTCGTACATAAGACCATACGGTCTAAGACTCACGGGCCGCTGAATACTCTCTCAAATGTTTCCTAGAAGTACCACATTCTACCACACTTTATTTTGAAGAACTTCCTGCGATTTTGAATTTGTTATCATTACTTCCCAATACTACATAGAATCCCATCATTCACATAATATAACACAAGCCTTGATCTTTTCTAACGAAACCGCCATCTTTAGCCACATACACAATCTTAAGGCACCTGATTGTTACAAGCAAAATCTTGAACACCTGCAAAACCATTCTCGGGCATCATTCACCCTTATTCAGCTGTAATTCAACTGTCCTATTGAGTAGAACCACTCGTGTTTTGTTAGAACTCTGACATAGCAGAACATGATTACTTACAGGTACAATTCGCTATCTTTCTTTTCTATACACCGAACATTCCTTACCAACAGTAGTTCAAAATATCCTAGTATTTCTTCACATCTATGAAGCGCCATAACCTTGTCAGAATTTTCCCAACATACTTAAAGACAGTGCCCACATAGCACACAACCGTGCAATTAGTTATTTAATAGAAAACTCCCCAACTTGGCTCGGAGCCATACATCAAAGCACTTTTAGCCACTCATAGCATTCTTACTCAATTGATGCTCCAATGTTACAGTGAGATTAAACTCGAGCTATTTACAAACTTTGCCGGAAACTTGAATTATCGGAAATCTTAACTCTTTTGCAATTCTCATATTCATTCACACGCAACAGCTAAGCCCAATCCTTAGGCCACAACATCTTTTCTAAGTCCCAAATTTTTCAAAAATTTCGGCAGAGTTTCCTTTGTAAATTGGCCTATCCACCTGCCAGAGAATCACCAAACCATTCTAACAATACACCCACAACTCAACAAGACGTCACAATGTATTTCAACAACATAAATCTCAATACTACATGAATCATATTATCATATTTGGTACATGAACATGCGTTGTACCTGCTCGAATCATAACACATATCAACTACCTTTCAATTACACAGGAGAGTCAATCCACTTACCTCGCCTCAATTTAGCATTTCAGCACAATACCTTCCACCAGGATACATATAGCATAATCACTTTAGTCCTCCTGAGTTTGAACTCGTTCCACTACACGTAAGGCACTATACCTTCCAATTAAGAGGAAATGGAAATATTTCTCACGCCCATAGCTAGGACTACATATCAAATCACAATAAAGATCAATACCGATCGTATGAACTTCATAATACCGGCTCGCAAAATTAGTACCTTGGTGCTCAAGCCATAGACAAGGATCTGGCCTCAAGTCCTCCCGACTGGCCCAACATGAACTCACGGAGATTATATCTCGCCCCTCGATCGGGGGATTACAAGCCATAAGTCAACTATATTACTGAGCGCTCGATGCGTACAAGGACGTGTGGAAGGAATTTCAAAAATTATATCCCAAGCCGAATCAAGTGCGCACGATAAGAATTCCAAGAAATGTGAAGTGTTTCCGAAAGGTTCGCAGCCTCCCGAGGATAAGTACAGGCGTCCCCGTACCGATCCACGAGACTCTACCAACCGGCTCATGACTCGCGAGACCTGTTAACCTAGGCTCTGATACCAACTTGTCACGACCCCAAACCCCGATCGTGATGGCGCCCAACACATTGCTAGGCAAGCCCGACCATCTTATCCAATTAAACCAGCCAAGTATAATTAATACTGATTAATCGGCGTGATTAGCCTGTTTTCATAACAAATCAAGAAGTGTAGAACTGAAATACAAGAACACAGCCCCAACCAAATCGTGGTGTCACAAGTCCGAGCCTCTACAAATGAGATCTACTACAAAATCAAGTCTAACCAGAATGGAGACAACAAAATGATAAAAAGAAAGAGGTCAGGTACTGCGGACGCTGGCAGCTACCTCGAAGTCTCCATAGAATGGGGATAATAAAGCGGTTGCGATAGCTCAACTGCCCTCCTGAACCTGTATATCTGCACAAAAAGTGCAGGGGAGTGGGGTGAGTATATTTCCACTCAGTGAGTAACCATAATAAACAATAACTGAAAATAAGAACTCCTGTACTATCACTAAACAGTTCTAAGGCAACCCCCACAGGTTGGTCATCACTATAATAAGTACTCTGATCTCCAGTCCACATCTACCTCATCTAGGTCCCACACTGACCCCCTCCTCGCTCGTACCACTACGGTATACAGCCATTTCGATATATGGAGACATATACGTCTGTCTATAACATATAAGTATTTACGTATGTATAAGGATATTAATAAGTATAATGTTGCGGCGTGCAGCCCGCTCCAATACATATACCGCTGCGGCGTGCAGCCCGCTCCATTTAACGTCGACGGCGCTCACTGGGGGTGTGTACAGACTTCGGAGGGGCTCCCTAGGCCCAAGCGCTATGGTGCTATGACGTGCAGCCAGGTCCACCATATATCACTGCGGCGTGCAGTCCAATCCAATATATATATATATATATATACATATATAATTATACTGCTGCGGCGTGTAGCCCGATCCCATGATATACACCAGCGCTCACTGAGAATGTGTGCGGACTCGGACTCCGAAGGGGCTCCTACAGCCCAAGCGCAATAATACTGCGGCGTGCAGTCCGTTCCACATGTATATCACTGCGGCGTGCAGTCCGATCCAATATATATATACTGCTGCGGCGTGCAGCCCGATCCAATATAGGTATATGTATATAATACCTCATAATGGGTCCTCGACCCTATCCCGGTCAATATGTGCTTGGCCTCTCAGGCCCAATATAATATATCACAGTGGGTCCTAGACCCTGTCTCAGTCAATATAGACTTGGCCTTTCAGGCCCACTCAGCTAGAACAAGGAATTCCACCCTAGATAATCTCTCTCAATGTACACATCTAGTACGGGCTCATATTATGCTATACAGCTAGAGCTACGGCTGAGTGTATGTTTCTAACATGATATAAGGGTCACCTAGCTCTATAGGTTCCCTAATGCTCTACGGATCGGCACAAGGCCCCAAACATGGCTATTAGCCCAATTGTACAGTTATAATCTCATTAGCAGTCATACAACACCAGTATTCTATTAGCCGGGAAGGACCAAGTCCAAGTCCCCAATCACAATGTCACCACACTCGTCTCAAGACGTGTGTCTCATCTCAACATAGCACTGTGAAGTGCTAGTACGGGGTTTCAAACCCTCACTACATTATTTACTACTACCACTCACCTCGAACCGGTAGAAGCTTCATGCTCGCGACGCCTTAGCTCCTCAAACCGGCATCCACGCACGTCAAACTAGCCAAAATCAGTACAAATATATCAAAATAGGCTAATGGAACATAACTCAATCGAAAGAACTCGAAAAATATCAAAAATCACGAAATTGACAAAACCCGAGCCCCGGGCCCACATCTCGAAAAATTCTAAAATTCACATTTTCGGAATCCTCATCTCGCCACGAGTCCGTACATACCAAGAACTCCCAATTCGGACCACAAATGGTCCTTCAAATCCTAAATTTAAGGTTTTTGCTCCAAGCCCTATTTTCTTGATTTTTAGCTATAGATTCATGAATTCCATGGATGATTCTTGTATAAAAACATGTATTTAACTCATAAAACTTACCTCCAACGATTCCCCGTCGAAATCCCTTCAATTCCCGTCCAAAAGCTCTCAAGAATGGCCAAAAATGGTGGAAAAATGGGTTGTTTTCGCGACTGAAATGTTTTTAACATTCTGTCCGGTACTGTAGCTAACACTATGCGATCGCATCAGAGCATTGCGATCACATAGAACAAACTCTCCGGGCACTGTAGCTAACACTATGCGATTGCATAGAACAAAATCCTGGGTACTGTAGCTAACACTATGCGATTGCATAGAACAAAATCCTGGGTACTGTAGCTAACACTATGCGATCGCATCAGAGCATTGCGATCGCATAGAACAAACTCTCCGGGCACTGTAGCTAACACTATGCGATCGCATCAGAGCATTTCGATCGCATAGAACAAAATTTCTCTGCAATTTTTCTGCTGCATTTTTCAACTCAAAAATTCCCGTTAGCCATCCGAAATCACCCCGAGGCCCCCGGGACCTCAATCAAAGCCACCAGTATATCACATTACCTCATTCAAACTTGCTCATAACATAAAAACACCATCCTAAACATCAAAATCACCAATTACATACTAATTCAAGCCTAAGTTTCTTCAAAATTTCCGAATTGCTCATTCAATCAAAAACCCGACCAAACGACGTCCGAATGACCTGAAAATTTGCAGGCATATCCAAAATCACCTAACGGAGCTACTGCAACTGTCCGAATTCCATTCCGACTCCCGGATCAAAATCTCACCTACCGTTCGGATTTCGCCAAAATTCAACCTTAGCCAATTCAAGCCTAAAACTACACCGGACCTCCAAATTCAATTCTGATTGCTCTCCTAAGTCATAAATGATCCCCCGAAACTAGTCAAATCATCAGAATCTGATTCCGAGCACTCTAACTCAATAGTCAACTCTAGGTTGACTTTCCATATTCAAACTTCCTTCAAATATGCTATTTGCTTCATTTTCAATTCAATTCATTCCTAACTCATCCGATAGGTTCTAACACCGATATAAAAGCATAAGATATGTAAATGCAACATAACGGGGTGGTAATTTCCCGTAACGACGGGCCGGGTCGTTACATTAGATTTGGTCAAGTTTTAAAAGGGAAATAACTGGACATTGAAGCAATTTAATTAGGATGAACTAGGGATGATGAGAGATATAGCTCACAATGAAACTGGTAATTTAGTAAACATTTGTGATTAATCGTATAGTTTTTCTTTTGATACTATAAATAATTAATTGAATCACTTTAATTTAACCTGATTTCCTAGGCAAAGAGGCTGTGTTCCAGAATATCTCATTAGCAATTAATTAGACATTAGTATAGATTCTTAGTTATGAGCATAACAATTGGTTGAGTTTTCATGTACATGGACTATTGACTTGAGACTACTGTTTTGTGTACTGATTTCTTTGTTAATAAATAAAAGTGGTTTGATTTCATTTCCAATTCTGAATAGTCGTTTCTTTATATGAATTCTGTATTACGCCTTTATTATTACAATTTAGTTTGGGCCTTATGCGTAACTTGGGCTTGAACTGCCATACGAAACTGATTGGTCCATTGAATGAAAGTCTGAAGACTGCCTGGGCTCTAAGGCCTGGGCTGGCCCACTGCTAATCTAATTAATTGATGTCAAGGTCCGGTTCCAATAACAAACTCGAGGGGGCCTGGAATACTTATTGGTGAATACGATTAAGGAAAGAACAAATGTAGAAAACATAGTCAAATACTAGTATTAAATCCTTAAATGAAAAATTGGGACGAGCCTCGCCCGAATAACAAGCGAGGCCCCCATTTAGTAAATAAGATAATATAGCAGAATCGGAGAGGCTAATAGCGAATTCCATAGCCTCTCCAAAAGTTAAAAGCTGATAGACTATCTTAGGCACGATTTTAATATACTTTCCTATGAACGAGTGTGCACTTGGTGCGACTCAAATCCAAATCTCGGCAAAGCCGAAATATACCGAAAGTCATAGGCGTACTGGTTGCGGTATGACTCGAGGCGTGTTTCCGCGATGTCGCAAATTCTTAAAAATAATATTTATGTAAAAGCACATTATGTTATTAAAATCTATAATTAAGTCAAACAAGAGTCGGGAACGACAGTGGAGCGACCGTGCTAAAACCACGGAATCCGGGAATGCCTAACACCTTCTCCCGGGTTAACAGAGTTCCTTATCCAGATCTCTGCTTCGCGGACATTTTTAAGAGTCAAAATTCCTCGGATTCGGGATTAACCGGTGACTTGGGACACCATTATCATTCCCAAGTGGCGACTCGATTAATCTCTAATAAAATCCCGAACCGATTATCCTTTAATTGGAAAAACTCCTTCCCCTACGTTATTTTATCCATTTCGGGTACTTGAGCGTCGGGGTATACCCTACAAGTTTATTTATATGCTTATGAAGTTGGGGTAGTAAAAAGGGAGGTGTGACAGCTCTGGCAACTCTGCTGGGGATCCCAACCCCGAACTTCGGTTTCAGGGTTTAAGAACTCGAGCTCCTTAGAACTGCCGTTCGCGTTTTTGTTTGACTTCATTATATGATTTGAACAACATGTTATGTGCTTTATCACTTTGATATTATGTGGATTGTATATAAAACTATGCCGAAAACCCTTCTCTCTTCTCCCCCGGGGATGTGCTTACCGGTTGAGACTCCCCTTTCTGTTAAAGTCACCTTAAATTAAGAAAACAGAGGCCGGATAAGTTACAAAGCCGATTGACTCCGCGGGTCACCGGTACGTAGCCCCCTCCTCTATTCGAGTTGTCCGCTCGGGTACACGGTCTAGTACTCTATGAAATCGTAAGATTTTGAACATAGGTCTAGGACGATTATTTGCATCATATTTGACTTAGGGGACTCAACACAGGGGTTGGGTCCGTCTAGGATAGGTGACCCAGTATTGAAAAGACCGAGCATGTTATGTGTTACATTTTTATTGTCCTTGATCGTTATGCGGACCGGTGGAAATCCCGATGGAAGAAAAATTGTTGAAAAGAAAAAAAAAAGAGAGAAAAATAAGATTCATAGGAAAATAGGTATCCGAAAAATCTGAAAATTTGAAAAAAAAAAGGGTGGAACAGTTTTGTTGAAATAACTGGTCAATTAATCTGACCGAACTACGCAGGTTTGATTCTCGCCATTAGGTGGGATACGTAGGCAACCCTTAAACGGGTCCAACCACACTTTTAGAAAAAGACCAAAAAAGATTTTCCTTTCAAATAATCGAGGTGATTGCTATTTTTGGGAATGGCCGAATGTTCCGAAAGAACACCGGAAGGCTGTTTTGGCAAAAATGCCCACTTCGAAAGTCATTTTTCTTTCCTTCAAAAATGAAAACTTGCATTAAAAAAAAGATTTTCCTTTTTTCTAAATAAATTTGCCTTAATAAATGTGCAGGACGAGCACGATGATGAATGAACATTTTTCCCTAAATAAAATCCCCTTGGAGCTGAAATTATGGTGGCAGGACATGGGATCCGATGGGCAAGACTGGGTCAAAGGGTACTTAAAAGGCCTTACGGGGTTATTAGACATGGTTCCACGAGGTGATGTGATTAGAGCGTTGGTCACGTTTTGGGATCCAGCACACAACGTATTTCATTTCCCAGATTTTGAACTAACCCCTACTTTGGAGAAGATTGCCTTCTACATCGGGAAGACTGAGGTCCCGTTAAAAGGAAAATACCCGGTATCTCCGAGGACGGTAACAGTACATCGCTTCCTCGACTCTTTGAAAATTGCCCGGAATGTTCACAATGAAGATCTGGCCAACGGTTTTTGTTCCTTAAGCTTCATCTACAATAGGTTTGGACACGTTGGGGGTTTCAACGACCTCACAAACAAGTTATGCTGCAAGTCCAACCGAGCGAAATGGGAGGAACACCGGAGGTTTGCATTTTTGGTGGCATTTCTCGGAGTTGTCGTATTCCCGAGGAAGGATGGACATATCAACATAAAAGTTGCCGGAGTAGCTACCACACTGATAGTACAAGATAATTGTACTTTGGCTCCAATGATCGTCGCGGACATCTACCGTGCTCTGACTGCGTGCAAAGCAGGAGCCAACTTCTTCGAAGGATGTAACTTGATCTTGCAAATCTGGCTAATTGAACATCTATGCCACCATCCTTCATTCTCGAGCTATGGTTCGGTTGAACGGACATGTTTGGAAGAGTTCAATACGATGACAAAAGAAGTAAAGTTGCCGGAGGAAGTCCAAGGTTGGATTGTGTATCTTCGATCACTAACCTGACGGTCAAATCGATTGGACGTATGACTGGTTACCTCTTGACGAGGTGATATACATGCCAACGGAGGGATCGCCATTTTTTATCATGGGTTTGAAGAGTATACAATCTTATGCCCCATACAGGGCCCTGCGACAGTTGGGTCGGTGTCAAATTATTCCGAGGGATGGGGATCTCAGTGTGCAAGCTGTGGAGATTGGTCCGGACGGGCAATTCTCGGAAGTAAAAATCCGGCAAATCTGGAATGAATGCCAAAATTTGAAGATTGATACTTGTGTGCCGAATAGAGCAAAGGGGGAGATGTCACCTGGATACTCCACATGGTACCGACGAGGGGTTGAACACGAACGTCTTTCGAAGAGACCTCACTTGCAAGACCTGATAGAGCAATCCGAGGAGAATCAAAAATGGGTGGCCAAGGAAAAAGAATACAAGGCCAAAATCAGTCTGTTGGAGGATAGATTGAGAAATCTCCATTTCGAAAGAGGTTTACAAGCAGCATCCGATGAAGTGGAGAAGAAACAGCTAAAGAAAGAAAATGATATGTTGAAGGCTCAAATGGCTCAAATGAAAATTGCATCCGAGACCCCAGTTCGCTCAGCCCGGGATGAAAAGTTAATTGAGATTCTCCGGCGCAAAGTAAATGACTATAGCTTCGATTTGGACAAAGCTGAAAAAGAGTTAGTCAGGGCTCGGAAGCAAATGAACAGAGATGCTGAGGAAAGAGCCAAGTTGGTTCGACAACTACAAGACAAGCACGACTTTGAGGTAGCTCAGCTTAGAAAGAAAATAATTTCAGCCACGGTCAAGAGTAACAAGATTATCAAAGATCTTGAAGAAGAGAGAGATCATTGTTACACGACTATGGCTAGATTAGAATTGGAGCTGCAGCAAGTGCAAAAAGACAACCAACATACCTTGGATGCTCGCACTGAACAAATAAGCCGGTTATTGCAAGAAAAGGGGGTCATCAGAGAAAAGATTGTTCGCATTGCCCAATACATCACCCGGAAGACTCAACTCTGTGAAGATATGTCTCGAAGGACCTTTGTATTAGCAGTGAAGTTCTTCGTACAACAAGTCATGGCTAACCTAGATAGGCTCCAAAGGGGATTAGCATATAGGCCCGCGGCAAGGCCTAATGATGCCTCGCGGGCACTAGGTGCATTAATGTACTCATAGGGCATGCATCATGTTTTTATATTTTTTCTTTTAAAACATCACCTTGTAATTAATGTTTTGAATTATCAATGAAAAAACAAGTGTTGTTATCAATTCTTTTGCTTTATGTCATTTCCTTTAAATTCGCTAGGCAAATAAATAAGAACGTAATTATGAAAATGACAAGGAAAAAGAGATGAAAAGAAAAAGCAAGAAAGAAAAAAAGAGAGAAAGAAAAAGCAAGAAAAAAGAGAAAAAGAAAAGAAAAAGAAGAAAAAGAAAAAAAAAGAAAAGAAAGAAAAAGAAAGAAAAAGGAAAGAAAAAAAAAGAGAAAGAAAAAAGAAGTGATTGGTCCAAATGAGCAGCGGCCGGGATGATGCATAACGACTCGAGGAAATATGTTTGTTTTTAAAGTCGTTGCATTTTATTCATGCGCTAACAACTAACGGGTGTTGATTCATGTGAGTCCAGATTCTCTAGGCAACTGCCATTCTGGCTACCCACCCATACAACATCAGATACAAAGAGATGACGAAAGCTGTGTCCCAGGAAATTGAGGCAACTATTGTGGATCCTGCTCACGAAGAAGAGATTGTGGATGTGGCAGGAATGAAGGAGGAAATGTACAAGCTGAGGCAGCAGATGGCCGAGATGTACCAGGCCTGGTCTAGAGGTCAACCACTACCAGCTTACCCTGCCAACCCCGCATATGTCCCTCCGGCCAACCCCAACCCTGAACCACCTACAATGAACTCATCCTCCACCTACCCCGATTACCCTCACTATTATGCCTCCACTTCCCAGATACCACCACCTCCAGTCAAACAAGCACCACCTCACATACCCCAAGTTGCTCCAGTGTATGTGGCACCTCCACCCGCTGCTATGCACAAATCCTCCAGTGAACCGATGTTTCATATACATGATCCTCACTACTACCCTCCAGAGCCAACTTTCCGACAACATGAATCTCATGCGCTGTTGATAGAAACAAGTGAAGAAAGAATTGCTAAGAGTTCCGGGCAGGAAGAGATGGCCAGAAAAGTCAAAAGTTTGGAGAATGCTTTCCGCACTATGCAAGGACTAGGAGGGCAGGTTAGTGTAGCCTACAAAGACCTGTGTCTATTCCCCGAGGTGCAGCTTGCCGTGGGATTCAAGTTGCCAAAATTCGACATGTATAGCGGACACGGGGATACGGTAGATCATCTCAGAGGATACTGTAGCAAGATGAGAGGTGCAGGAGGTAAAGATGAGTTATTGATGGCGTACTTCAGCCAGAGTCTGAGTGGTTCAGCTTTAGAGTGGTATACCCGACAAGACCATACAAGGTGGTTCGTTTGGGATGACCTTGCACAAGCCTTTGCAAATCACTTTCAGTACAACTTAGAGATCATACCTGACAGTCTATCCCTTACAAAAATGGAGAAGAAGCCAGGGGAAAGCTTTAGGGAATTCGGTTTCAGATGGAGGGAGCAGGCCGCGAGAGTAGATCCACCCATGAAGGAAGGGGGAGATGGTGGATTGTTTTCTACAGGCTTTGGAGCCTACATACTACGGTCATTTAGTGTCGGCGATTGGGAAGAGTTTCAACGAAGTCGTGAAAATGGGAAGCTTTATGGAGGAAGGTTTGAAAACAAATAAAATCATGAGTTTTTCGGCCATCAAGGCCACCAATCAGGCTATACAAACTGGAAACGGGGGAGTAATGGGAAAGAAGAAGAAGGAAGAGGTGGCAACTGTAGAGAGCAGGCCATGGAGTCGTAACCCGCATCATCATCTACCAAGACCCTACCACCAACACCCTCCAAGCCCATCAACCCCATATAATCCATCACCACCATCTTACCCGCCAAACCCATACAACACATCAAGCCCATATAACCCACCACCACCACCATACCCACCAACAGTCCCACACTACCACCACCCACAAGCTCAAGCCTACCCACCACCACCACCCCATGTGTGGAGAGCTCAAAATCCACACAATGTTTACCACACCCAGAACACATACCCAACCTCTAAACCTTACAGAAACCAAAACAGGCCCAGGCCTGACTCAGAGTGGAGAAACAAGGCAAGGAAGAGATTCACCCCACTGGGGGAATCATATACCAGCCTTTATCATAGGTTGAAAGAGTTGGGGATGCTAAGCCCAGTTGCACCTAAAGTTCCAAACCCACCCCCGAAAAACCTTGATCCTTCTGTTAGGTGTGAATACTGTTCGGGAACATTGGGCCATGATACCGAAAAATGTTGGCAGTTGAAGAATGCCATTCAGGATCTCATTGATGATAGGAGAATTGAAGTTCAGGCTCCAGAAGCCCCGAACATCACCCAGAATCCGCTGCCAAATCACCATGAGACAAACATGATAGAATTGGTGCAAGGTGATGGCAGTCAGAAACCATCTCAGTCTGTGATGATGATAAAGTCAAGTGGCAAGGCAGAAAAGGAAGTCGTGAAAGAGAAAGCGATTGCTGAAGAACCAACAGGAAAGCCAATAGTGGTGGAAGGTTTGAAAGTGGTAGTGCCAGGTGTAAAGACGATTGTAACTGTGAAAGGCGCAAGTACAGAGCCAGTAATTATAAGGCCGATAGTGCAGATGACGGTGGTGAGTACAAAGACTGTACCTTGGAACTATAACAAGGTAGCAGTGGTTTATAAAGGAAAAGAGGTGTCTGGGGAAATTAATGAAACCCATGGTCTCACCCGGTCTGGAAGATGCTTTGCTCCAGAAGAATTGAGAAAAATGAAAACAGTGAAAGAGAACCAGTTAAAGAAACCAGTGTCAGAAGAAGAGGCGGAGGAATTCCTCAAAAAGATGAAGTCACAAGATTACTCTGTAGTTGAGCAGTTGAGGAAGACCCCTGCGCAGATCTCTTTGCTATCTTTGTTAATACACTCAGAAGAACACAGGAAGGCTCTGATGAAGATACTGAACGAGGCTCATGTTCCTGAAAAGATTTCAGTTTGCCACCTGGAAAAAATTACCAACAAGATTTTCGAGTCTAATAGGATCACATTCTCTGATAAGGAGTTGCCTGTGGAGGGAACTGAGCACAATAAGGCGTTGTACCTTACGGTAAAGAGTGAAGAGTCGGTAGTGACTAGAGTATTGATTGACAACGGATCAAGCGCTAACATTTGCCCGTTGTCGACTTTGGGGAAGCTGAACATTAGTCCGGACAGAATCCGGAAGAACAGTATAAACGTAAGAGGATTTGACGGTGGGGGTAAAAACACATTGGGAGATATTATTCTGGAGGTGACCATCGGTCCTGTTGATTTTACTATGGAATTCCAGGTGCTCGACATTGCTGTGTCATATAACTTGTTGTTAGGCCGACCCTGGATTCACGCGGCCAAGGCAGTACCATCTTCTTTACACCAGATGGTCAAATTCGAGTGGGAACAGCAGGAGGTTGTAGTACATGGGGAAGAAAATGCTTGTAATGTGGTGACACCGTTTGATGATACTGATGGGGATAGAGGTCCTTGGGTCTACCAAGTGACAGATGCTATTGTGGTAAACAGAATTGCTGAAGGGGAGAAGTTGCCAATCCCTATGATGGCACCAACTGCTGTGATGGTGGCCAAAGAGATGCTTAGAAATGGATTTGCACCGGGGAAGGGATTGGGCAAAGCATTGCAGGGAGTTATTCAGCCGGTTCAGCTTCTAGAAAACAAAGGTACATTCGGCTTAGGGTTCAAACCCACCTTTGCCGACATCTAGAGAGCCTCAAAAGCCAAAAAGAGCTGGACCTTGCCTAAACCCATACCCAAATTATCCGACACCTTCGTCAGGCCTGGTACAAAATATCGGACATCTGCTACGACAAAGTGCATTGAGACCCACCTGATGAAGAAATGCTGAGTTTTGAGAAGATGATTTGGGAGGTGAATATGATTGAAGCAGGGGAAGGCACAAGCAAAATGGATGTGCAGTTTGTGGGACCTGGAATCATGTTGAACAATTGGGAAGCTACTCTTTTCCCTATCAGGAAGGAGTCTTGGTAGTTAGCTCCAAAATTTCATCATTGCTTTCCCAAAAAATTGTTATTTTTTATAGTTTTCCCATCCCCCTTCATGAAAAGAAAATCACCATGTATCCCGAACTTTGTTCGTTCTTTTTATCAATGAAATGCAGTTTTCCTTTTCTTCACTTTTGCCTTATTTTTCTTTATTTTTCCTTTTGTACAGTTCTGCATGTGTTGATTCCGATGCCATGTCATGCGTGAAGGATTCTAGACCCAGTTCTGACAATCACGTTACCATACAAGAAATTGAGGAAGATAGTGAAATAGAATGTGAGGATGAGGAAGCCCTGGAGGAAATAAGCAAGGACATGAAACAATATGAGGAGAAACCCAAACCGAATCTGAGTGATACAGAATCTGTAAATTTGGGGAGCGAAGACGATGTCCGGGAAACAAAGATTAGTGTTCATTTGGAGGCACCCCTCAGGGATGAATTGATAAGGTTGTTACATGAGTTTAAAGATATTTTTGCCTGGTCCTATGATGACATGCCCGGACTTAGCACTGATTTGGTGGTACACAAGTTGCCTATCTATTCCGAATGCCGGCCGGTAAAGCAAAAGTTGAGGAAATTCAAAACGGACATTAGTGTGAAGATAAAAGAAGAGGTGAATAAGCAGTTTGAGGCAAAGGTCATAAGAGTTACCAAGTACCCCACCTGGTTGGCAAGTGTTGTGCCGGTCCCGAAGAAAGATGGAAAACCCAGAGTGTGTGTGGATTACAAAGACCTCAACAAAGCCAGTCCGAAGGATGACTTCCCATTGCCAAATATCCATATATTGATCGACAATTGCGCCAAGCGTGAAATCGGTTTGTTTGTGGACTGTTACGCCGGTTATCACCAGATCCTGATGGACGAAGAGGACGCTGAGAAAACTGCCTTCATTACACCTTGGGGAACGTATTGTTACAGAGTAATGCCGTTTGGATTGAAGAATGCCGGGGCAACTTACATGAGAGCAATGACCACAATGTTCCACGATATGATGCATCGAGAAATTGAAGTGTATGTGGACGATGTCATCATAAAGTCCAGGAAACAACCTGATCATGTGAGAGATTTGAGAAAGTTTTTCCAAAGACTCCGGAGGTACAATTTAAAGCTCAATCTTGCGAAGTGTGCCTTTGGAGTACCTTCAGGGAAATTACTGGGGTTTATAGTGAGTCGGCGAGGTATTGAACTAGATCCATCAAAGATCAAAGCTATTCAAAGCCTACCTCCGCCAAAGAACAAGAAGGAGGTCATGAGTTTGCTAGGAAGGTTGAATTACATTAGTCGATTCATTGCTCAATTGACATCAACATGTGAGCCGATCTTCAAGTTGTTGAAGAAAGATGCAGCAGTGAAATGGACCGACGAGTGTCAGGAAGCCTTTGACAAGATCAAGGAATATTTGGCCAATCCTCCGGTGTTAGTTCCTCCGGAACCAGGGCGACCCTTGATTTTGTATCTGACGGTGCTAGATAACTCTTTCGGTTGTGTACTGGGTCAACATGATGAGACAGGCAAGAAAGAACAAGCCATATACTACCTCAGCAAAAAGTTTACATCCTACGAGGTGAAGTATACCCAACTGGAAAGAACTTGTTGTGCATTGATCTGGGTAGCTCAGAAGTTGAAGCATTATTTGTCAGCATATACCACGTACTTGATATCTCGACTGGATCCTCTAAAGTATATATTTCAGAAGCCTATGCCTACAGGAAGACTTGCTAAATGGCAGATTCTGCTCACAGAATTTGACATTATCTATGTGACTCGTACGGCAATAAAGGCACAAGCTATTGTAGACCACTTAGCTGAGAATCCGGTAGATGATGAGTATGAACCATTGAAGACGTACTTTCCGGATGAGGAGGCAATGATTGTCGAGGAGATGGACCAAGATGAGAGACCAGGATGGAAAATGTACTTTGACGGAGCCGTCAACAGCAAGGGCGTTGGTATCGGAGCGGTACTCATTTCAAGTACGGGTCAGCACTATCCCGTCACAGCTCAGCTCCGATTTTTCTTCACCAACAACATGGCCGAATATGAGGCGTGCATCTTGGGATTAAGGATGGCAATTGACATGGGTATTCAAGAGATTTTGGTCATGGGTGACTCGGATCTCTTGGTACACCAAATCCAAGGGGAATGGGAGACACGAGATTTGAAATTGATACCTTATCGGTATTGTTTGCACGAGTTGTCTCGAAGATTCCAGTCTATAGAGTTCAAGCACATCCCAAGAATGCACAATGAGATCGCAGATGCTTTTGCCACACTATCCTCTATGTTGCATCATCCTGACAAGACATATATAGATCCGCTTCAGATCCAAGTCCGTGATCAAAATGCTTATTGCTTTACTATGGAAGAAGAATCAGATGGAGAGCCGTGGTATCATGATATTAGGGAATACCTGAAAGCTGGTAAATACCCGGATCAAGCCACTAGAGACTAGAAGAGAACCATCAGGCGTCTAGCTAATGGATTTTTCCTCAGTGGAGGAGTTATATACAAAAGAAGCAGATGAAATCAGATGAAATTGCGGTGTGTGGATGCACAACAAGCAGATGAAATCATGATTGAAGTATATGCCGGAGTATGTGGACCCCACATGAGCGGATAAGTTTTAGCAAAGAAGATTTTAAGAGCTGGGTATTACTGGCTCACCATGGAGCGTGATTGTATCAGGTATGTAAAGAAATGTCACCAATGCCAGGTACATGGGGATCTGATCCACTCCCCGCCTTATGAGTTGCATACAATGTCAGCACCTTGGCCCTTTGTTGCTTGGGGCATGGATGTTATCGGCCCAATAGATCCAGCCGCTTCTAATGGGCATAGGTTCATTCTGGTTGCAATTGATTATTTCACCAAGTGGGTTGAAGCTAAGACATTCAAGGCAGTAACGAAGAAAGCGGTGGTGGATTTTGTGCATGAGAATATTATATGCCGATTTGGAATTCCCAAGGTGATTATCACGGACAATGGAGCCAATTTAAACAGTCACCTCGTGGAGGAAGTTTGTGAGAGATTTAAGATCACACACCGCAATTCCACACCTTACAGGCCAAAGGCGAATGGTGGAGTAGAGGCGGCGAATAAGAACATCAAGAAGATTCTCCGAAAAATGGTGGAGGGATCCAGGCAATGGCATGAAAAGCTACCCTTTGCTCTCATGGGTTACCGCACGACGGTGCGTACTTCTATCGGAACCACACCTTATACACTGGTGTATGGAACAGAGGCTGTTATACCCGCAGAAATAGAAATACCGTCATTACGGATCATAGCCGAAGCTGAGATAGATGACGATGAATGTGTAAAAGCCCGTTTGGAACAGTTGAGTTTGATTGATGAGAAGAGGTTGGTCGCAGTTTGCCATGGGCAGTTGTATCAACGAAGAATGGCCAGAGCATATAATAAGAAGGTACGACCTCGAAAGTTTGAAGTCGGACAACTAGTATTGAGGCGTATCTTACCGCATTGGGCCGAAGCAAAGGGCAAGTTTGCGCCAAATTGGCAGGGACCGTTTGTGGTATCACGGGTGTTGTCCAATGTAGCATTGTATTTAACATATGTTGAAGGAAAATGCATAGAGACTGCTATCAATTCAGATGCAGTCAAAAGATACTATGTATGATTTCTTTTCAATTATGTGTTTTGTATTCTGTTGTGATTTTGGAATTGAAATGACGAAGGCGTTTTATTCTCTATCCAAACACTTTATCCATTGATAACCCCTTTGAGCCTTAATAAATATGTTCTTTCATATCCCTCTCTCGGAATCGCTTTAGCGCAATAAGATCAAAATTGCCAATTGAAAAAAAAATGAAAAATAAAAAAAATGAAAAATGAAAAATGAAAAAATGAAAAAAAGAAGAGAAAAAGACAAAGAAATCGGGAAAAAGTCAAAAGAAATCCATCTAACTAATGAAGTTGGATGAACTACGTCTGACTTGATCCCGAAAGGGTACGTAGGCAGCCTCTCTGAGGTTCAGTCATAATAAAGAAAAAATCCAAAAATTCCCCACATATTGAAACTGGGGAGAAGTTATGTTTAATAATTCCGAGAGTTGTAAATATCTTTGAACCCTCGTGAGATTTTGAGCCTTTATACCTTTCTTTCTTAACCCATCCAAAAGCCACGTTACAGTCCAAAGAAAGGCCTTCTGATCAATTCCGAAATGATAACGAATACAACGAAGGAGGAGCGAAGCATCGGATAATACCCGTGGTACAGAAAACAAAATACAAAAAGGAAAAATGGAAAAAATGAAAAAATGAGAGAGTCTCATCGGTGAAAACCTTAACCGGCACTGTGAGGCGATTGTGAGTTTGAGAGAAATAAAATGAGAGAGTCTCATCGGTGAAAACCTTAATCGGCACTGTGAGACGACTGTGAGGTTGAGAGAATAAATGAGAGAGTCTTATTGGTGAAAACCTTTCGAGGCACCGTAGGACGATCGTGATGATTACCAGAAAAGAGAAAAACAACAAAAAGAGCATCGGTTTAGGTTGGAAACAATTCGGAGACAGAATAATGATTGGAACGAACCTGGGTCAGAGTTTAAATACATGGCATGGTCAGCAGAATCAGCCGGCAAATACCCGGATAAGTTCTATCATCTCTCCAAAACGCCCTTACCTTTTTTTATTTTTCTGCATTTCATTGTTTACCTTTTGAGAGCTAACTACCAGCTCCTGATAACGAAAGCTGAAACAACACTGGGTCAGAAAGAAGGGAGAGTTGGGAAGGAAATAAGGAAGCTTGGCAAATACGGCCAAAGGAAAAGAAAACAAAACAAAAATGGAAAAAATGAGAAAATACAAAAGAGTCTGCAAGGGATAAGCAGTTGAAAGTTACACAGCATGAGAAAAGCAAAAAGAAGAAAGCAATAAGAAGCAGGGACGGCAGATGCCAGTTGCCAGCGGTTTATATCTAATAAATTTTGTTTCATGCAGGAACAAATTGTCACTAATCACTTTAAAGTGAATGTGACCAATGTGGAAAATAGAAAACACCAAAAAGAGAAGTTCGCCAATAAGTGAAGAAATTCACGGGCAAGAGATAATTGGTAAAAGAAAATACCAAAAAGAGGAAGGTAACATCTTTTAAAATCCACCCCCCAGTCCTCAGGCTGCGGGAATGCATTTGCATTGCACGTTTAAATTCTGTTAGGTGCCCACCTTCGAATACGGGAATACTTTTCTGCATCACATTGCACGTTTAAATTCTGTTAGGTGCCCACCTTCAAATACGGGAATATTTTCTGCATCGCATTGCACGTTTAAATTCTGTTAGGTGCCCACCTTCAAATACGGGAATACTTTTCTGCATTCGCATTGCACGTTTAAATTCTGTTAGGTGCCCACCTTCAAATACGGGAATACTTTTCTGCATCGCATTGCACGTTTAAATTCCGTTAGGTGCCCACCTTCTAATATGGGAATACTTTTCTGCATCGCATTGCACGTTTAAATTCTGTTAGGTGCCCACCTTCTAATACGGGAATATTTTCCGCATCGCATTGCACGTTTAAATTCGTTAGGTGCCCACCTTCTAATACGAGAATATTTTCTACATCGCATTGCACGTTTAAATTCTGTTAGGTGCCCACCTTCAAATACGGGAATACTTTTCTGCATCGCATTGCACGTTTAAATTCTGTTAGGTGCCCACCTTCAAATACGGGAATACTTTTCTGCATCGCATTGCACGTTTAAATTCTGTTAGGTGCCCACCTTCAAATACGGGAATACTTTTCTGCATCGCATTGCACGTTTAAATTCTGTTAGGTGCCCACCTTCAAATACGGGAATACTTTTCTGCATCGCATTGCACGTTTAAATTCTGTTAGGTGCCCACCTTCAAATACGGGAATACTTTTCTGCATCGCATTGCACGTTTAAATTCTGTTAGGCGCCCACCTTCAAATACGGGAATACATTTCTGCACATCATGGTTTATATAGCTAAAAGCCCACACTAGGGCAGAAAAAAGAAAAAAAAAGTAGTTTGTTGTTTTGTTTTGAGCAGGTTCAGCTCGAGATCATGAAGTACCATTGAAAATCAAAAAAAGGGAAAAACCAGAAAATCAACAAAAAGAGAGTCAACATCAAAGAAAATCAACAAAAAAGAGAGTCAACATCAAAGAAAATCAACAAAAAAGAGAGTCAACATCAAAGAAAATCAACAAAAAGAAAGAGAGTCTGCACCACCGGAAAGAGAAGAAGAGCAAAAGCTAGATTAGAAACAATTGTAATTGTAGGATCATAGCTTAGAATAGCTTCTTCATTTTACATTTCTCCTCCCCGGTGTAATAAGGAGTAAGTCAGCAGGTCTCAACAGTGTCAATGCAACAGTGGGTCTGGTAGTTTTAAACTGCTAGACCTTCCCGAACTACACTGACCTGATTCCTGTTCAGCCCAGGATATGTAGGCAACCTCTAAAGTAGGGTGCGGTCAAAAGGTTTTCAAAAATGCTTTCACGGAATGTGCCGATATGCAAAAATCTCTCATTACTGCTCACTTGTCTTTGCACTGAAACTCTTCGTGTTCCCGAGCAAAGAGGGGCAGCTGTGAGCACGTGATTTTTGCACCGAGCAAATAATTCCAAAATTAAAATAAATATGTTTTTGAGTGCAATTACTTGCTTTGTCTGAAATTAGCTATACTTTGTGTATTTGAATAATTAGAAATTAGAAAAAATCAAAAAAAATAGGCTAGGCAATTAATTTGTTAGTTTAATTAGTTAGATTTTAAGTAAAACTAGCAAAAATAGTTTAAGTAGTGGAAATTAGGAAAAAATAATAGGAAATTGCAAAAAATATTAGATAATTAGCATAAGTAGGAAATTAGGCTTTATAATTTTCCATAAAAGAAAAAAAAAGTATAAAAGAAAATACATAAAAAAAATAATTAAAAGCAGAAAAATACAAAATTAGTTGGGTTTAATAGCATTGGGCCAAACATGACCCAATTTAAAGGCCCAAATGCTTCAGCCAAGAAATCTGGTCCAGGTCACGCATGAGGTTCAATCTCCACCGTTCAACAGGCTGAATCCAACGGTGGAGATAATTGGGCGAATTAATGGTTAATTAAAATAAATTGGGTTTAATCTGAGCCGTCCGTCCATGCTAATCCAACAGGCGAGGCCTTGGGTCTCATTGGTAACGAAGCTACGTCGTTTTGATAACGCTTTGTCTGAGCCGCTGATCTCCATCAAACCAATGGCCCAGATTACCTAAGATGACCGGCCTATAAAAGGCTTTGGTCTGAATTTCTCGCCCATTTTTCTCTAACCCTAGAGACCAGCCGCCTCTTCTCTCCCTGCTTCGTCTCCTTCAGACCTCATCGGCCATGGAGGCCACCACCTCTTACGGTGGTCTCCGGCCACCCTCTTCATCTCCCACACCCGTCTCTCCTTCATATTCACTCACCAAACATCAAAAACCCCAAAAACCAACCCTTCTCCAGAACTTCGGTCACCAGAATCTACCGCCGGTGACCACCAAACAATGAGAATCCCTTCCAAACCAATGCCAAAAGGACCGCCTTGGTCTGATCTACACCCCTACACCACTCATTTCCCTCGAATCTTCCCCGAGCTTCTCGAATATCCAAAAAGAAGTCGCCGGAACCCTAACTCCGGTGACTCGGAACTTCAACCCCAATCAAGACCCTACCTTTTACCCTCCCCAAACACCCCTCTGCGAGCCAAAGACCTAAAAGACTTCGCCTTGAAGTAAAACTAGAAAAAACAGAAAAAGGAAATGAAAAAAAAAAGAGAATAAGAATAAGAGTCTGGAAGACCTGAGAAAGAGTAAAAAGAGTGAAGAAGGGGAAGCTCAGGGGACAGGCCCTGCGAGCTAAGTACCCTCACCCCTTATGTGTTTTGATTTGCTTCCTTTGTCTGTTTTTGTTCATGTTTCCTTTGTGTTTGTCTCATTGTTTCTGTCTGATTTTCTATTCTTTAGATTCTTGATATCTTGTGCTTCGTCCGTTAGTATTAGGGTTTTGTGTTCATTTCATCTTCATGCTATTTTCTGCTTAGTTTCTCTGATTCGAAAAACCTGTTTAGTATTAGGGTTCATCTTGTTCGTCTTCTTCATGCTATTTTCTCGTTTTGACTGTTCTTTTTCTTTTTGTCTTCTTGTTCTTCTGTTTTGTCTGCTGCAAACCATGTTCTTTTTCTTCTAAAGATCTATCTTTTATCTTGTGTTGTTTCCTCTTATTTGTGATTTTTGATCTATTAGTCTTCAATATCATGACTTTTCTTCTCTTCATGATTCTTCACATGTTTAGTTTAGTTGTCTTCTTCGTCCTCTGTTAGTGTTAGGCATCTTCATCTTGTTGATATTAGATAACTTCTTTTAGTTTGAATAATTCTTCTCCTCTGTTTATTCTCATGTTTAGTTTCATGGCTAGGATTAGCTGTTAGTCTCTTATGCTAAGTCTGTTTTACCTTATCTTTGACTATTCTCTTAAATCTTCTTATTAAGACCATGACTTTTCTCTAATGTTGGGTTTGTGTCACTTCTTCTGTTCCTTCATTTAAAATGAGCATAATTAGCTAATTCTGCTTCTTCTCTATTACTTCACATGATAGATGTAGTATGCTTCTTTACTGTTTCTTCATGCCTATCTCTGACCTTTGCAAATCATGTTTTCTTCTGAGACTCCTTCATGAGTTTTATCTATACGTGTTTATGTCAAGACCATGTTAAGCATCATTAGGGTTTTTAGTAGTTTTCTAAGCATAAGAGAGTTCTGACTATGCTTGTTTCATAATTAATTGATACACTATGTTGTGGAACCTGAGTTATAAGTCTTTGATTGAAAGTCAACAATATTCAATCCCTTTCTCTGAGTTTTGGTTAATAGATGAGTAACTTTGGTTTCATGGCTATGTGTGCAATTTTGTTAAAATGGCTATGTTTGTAACAGTCTTGTGTTAAGAAGACTACTGTTAATACTTGTTCATGCTTAGATGGAATTGGTTATAGCTGCAGTAGTTTATAAACTTGTTAGGTAGTTAAAATTGAAAACATTTGTTAAGTGTCTTAGAATAGGATAAAACTGAAAATCACAAAATTAGGCTATAAGTTAAATAATTGGCCTAAAGAATGGTCAACCCTGCAAAAGGTTGACCTATTCTATAAGGCCCTAACACACAGCCCACTTTAAAAGTGGCTCTGGTTGTGCAAAATGGCTGTGTCTGCAAATGCAGACTGGCCCAGGCTCTCTTTAGAGCACTGAACATCAAAGTGGCCAAACCTGTAAAGGTTTTGGGCCCAGCTGTTCAGTAATTGGCTTTAATAGCCAAGCTAAGTCTCAACTTGAGACTGGCTAGTTCTTAAATAGTTTAATCTCAATAATAAAGGAGGCTAGTCCTGCAATTAGCTTTAAATTGGAATAAATTGGTCTTAATTAACTGAAATAGATCCAGAAGTGGCTAAAATTGAAATATTTTCTTAAAATAGATCTGGCCAACCCTTAAATACCCTTGCAAGGGCTGGCTATTAGTTAAATAAGTCCAAAGAAGCTGAAAATCTGACCTAGGTAGGCTAGTAAATCAGCAGTGCCCTTAGGGACATAATTGGGAACCAATTTAGTAATTTGGTAAATAATTTGAAATATATAGGGTTAAGGGAGTCATTTGTACCCCTGATTTCTGCAATTTTGCAGAGATTGAAGGGTATAATGGTCTCCCTAAAATGGGATATCTGTAAAAATCTCAAACCCTTAAGGCTATACTAGTAAAAACCCACTAAAAAGAATCTTTAGAACCTTCCAGCACATGCTGGAAGGATTTCTGTTAACTGATTTGGGGATTAAAGTGTAAGTTTAGTAATTTTAAGAGGGGAGAAGTGGGATTAAATCCCAAACTTTCTCCCCAAGTCATCAGCCCTTAGCTTCAACTATAAATACCTCTAGAAAAGGACTGATAGGGGTTCCAATTTTGCAATCTGAAATTCTTTAGCTTGAGAGATAAAAATAGTAATATAATAGTAGAGTATTCTGGGATTTTTTCGAGTAAAGATATACTGATTTCAATCTGGTTCATTAGTCTTCTTTGCTTGATTCATCTGCCTGGATTATTACTTGCTTGCTGTTGCTGCAATTTCTATCATTTGCTGGTGGTCTTGCTTATTTTGGGAGTCATCTTCATTGTTGCATTGCTGCTGAGTCTATTGCTATGCCTGCTACTTGCTTTTTATCCCCTAGACTCATTGGTCTTCTTCTCTTTTGATCCAGGTATACTCTTGTCCGAAAATCAAGCTGTAAAGATTTGGTTGAATGAAATGAAGATCTGAGATTTAGAATACGTTTGACATTGTATTTTTCTTAGTTATTATTCCTTGTTTCAAGCTTAGATCTATAGCAATAGTGTAGAATGTAGTAGTATAAAAACAGATACAAAAACAGTGTAATAGCTAGTAAGTAATGGTAGTAATGTAGTAGTAGTATGTCACTTAGTTTAATTAGGTAAAAACCTTAAAACATAAGCCGACATATCACAATCATAAAATCAGTATTTGATCTTCACTGCAGCTAACTATTCCATCATGAATTCGTATACAGGCATAAGTAAGGTTTAAAGAAGAAAACACTAGTTTGAATTGTGATTCATCTATAATTGGGCTAGTAACTTTGCAATGAACTAGATCATGGTGAAATCCGCTGTGTAGTTGTGCTAAAGTCCCAAAGCTATTTGAACGTAAGAATGAGAGTGTTTATTTGAGTAATTAGCCTATAAAATCACTGCTTATGTAGTTAATTCATTTTTTTAGGGATCAGCAGTTTAGATTTGGTCAAGTTTTAAAAGGGAAATAACTGGACATTGAAGCAATTTAATTAGGATGAACTGGGGATGATGAGAGATATAGCTCACAATGAAACTGGTAATTTAGTAAACATTTGTGATTAATCGTATAGTTTTTCTTTTGATACTATAAATAATTAATTGAATCACTTTAATTTAACCTGATTTCCTAGGCAAAGAGGCTGTGTTCCAGAATATCTCATCAGCAAGGAATTAGACATTAGTATAGATTCTTAGTTATGAGCATAACAATTGGTTGAGTTTTCATGTACATGGACTATTGACTTGAGACTACTGTTTTGTGTACTGATTTCTTTGTTAATAAATAAAAGTGGTTTGATTTCATTTCCAATTCTGAATAGTCGTTTCTTTATATGAATTCTGTATTACGCCTTTTATTATTACAATTTAGTTTGGGCCTTATGCGTAACTTGGGCTTGAACTGCCATACGAAACTGATTGGTCCATTGAATGAAAGTCTGAAGACTGCCTGGGCTCTAAGGCCTGGGCTGGCCCACTGCTAATCTAATTAATTGATGTCAAGGTCCGGTTCCAGTAACAAACTCGAGGGGGCCTGGAATACTTATTGGTGAATACGATTAAGGAAAGAACAAATGTAGAAAACATAGTCAAATACTAGTATTAAATCCTTAAATGAAAAATTGGGACGAGCCTCGCCCGAATAAAAAGCGAGGCCCCCATTTAGTAAATAAGATAATATAGCAGAATCGGAGAGGCTAATAGCGAATTCCATAGCCTCTCCAAAAGTTAAAAGCCGATAGACTATCTTAGGGCACGATTTTAATATACTTTCCTATGAACGAGTGTGCACTTGGTGCGACTCAAATCCAAATCTCGGCAAAGCCGAAATATACCAAAAGTCATAGGCGTACTGGTTGCGGTATGACTCGAGGCGTGTTTCTGCGATGTCGCAAATTCTTAAAAATAATATTTATGTAAAAGCGCATTATGTTATTAAAATCTATAATTAAGTCAAACAAGATTCGGGAACGACAGTGGAACGACCGTGCTAAAACCATGAAATCCGGGAATGCCTAACACCTTCTCCCGGGTTAACAGAGTTCCTTATCCGGATCTCTGCTTCGCGGACATTTTTAAGAGTCAAAATTCCTCGGATTCGGGATTAACCGGTGACTTGGGACACCATTATTATTCCCAAGTGGCGACTCTGATTAATCTCTAATAAAATCCCGAATCGATTGTCCTTTAATTGGAAAAACTCCTTCACATACGTTATTTTATCCATTTCGGGTACTTGAGCGTCGGGGTATACCCTACAAGTGTATTTATATGCTTATGAAGTTGGGGTAGTAAAAAGGGAGGTGTGACAGGGAGTGCTATCGGAAATGAATTCTGATGGTCCGTAGGTCATTTTGGAGTCGTTTGGGTAAAGGTAGGAATTTGAATGTTTTTAAGAAGCTTGACCGGAAGTGGAAATTTTGATATCGGACTCGAAATGCGAATTTTATAGTCCGGATAGCTTCATTAGGTAATTTGGGACATAGGAGTGTGTCCGGAATATTTTTGTGATGACCGGTGTAGAATTACGCTTGAATTGGCAAAGTTAGTATTTTGGCGAATTTCGGTTGATAGGTAAGATTTTGATCCGAGGGTCGGAATGGAATTCCAAAAGTTTCTGTAGCTTCGATATATGATTTTGGAAGTGTGTACAAAATTTGAAGTCAATCGGATGCGATTTGATAGGTTTCGGCATCAGAAATAGAAGTTGGAAACTTCAAAGTTCATAAAGTTTGAATCGAGGTGTAATTCATGGTTTTAAAGTTGATTGATGTGGTTTGAGGCCTCGAGCAAGTCCGTAATGTGTTTTGGGGTTGGTTGCTATGATTGATTGGGGTCCCGGGGGCTTCGGGTGTGTTTCGTGTTGTGATCACGCTCTTATTTGATGTTTCAACATTCCTTCTTTGAACATAAAGGGGTACCATATTAACTAAATGATCTCCAAATTCTGTTTTGTTTAGGCCATTAGATCTGTATCATAATTTCGGAGCCATAGCAAAAAGAATCGTCGAATTTTGACATCGTATGAGGAAGTTATGCTCGTTTCCGTGCCGATAAAAGTGCTGGTGTCTGTCAGAACCGCAAAAGCGGAATTTTACCGCGGATGCGGAACCGCAAAAGCGGAAATTGAACCGCAAAAACGGTCCCGCATATGCAAAAATTATCCGCAAAAGCGGAAAATGGGCTTGGACATTGTTTAAAACCGAGAAGTTTAGTATTTTGGGCATATCTTGAGTTCTAGAGCTCCGATTGAGGTGATTTTCGTGGCGTTGTTCTCATCTCATCAAGGAGGTAAATATAACAACTTTATTTTGATGTTTCTCCATGATTATTTCTGCTGGTTTCTATTTTTATCCGTGTTTGGATGGTAAAAATTGGGATTTTGAGCCCTAAAGTTGAAAATGATAAATCCTTGATTTAAGGGTCGAAATGGCATGCGAATTGTATAGTTTTAGTATGGTTAGACTCGTGAGAGTACGAGGGTTCTGAAAACATAAAAATATTTCGATTCCGAACCAATGACTGCAGGGGTATTTTGGTCATTTCACCTGTGTTCGCGTCATAGCTTTAATTTTATCATTGTAATTAGTTAATTGCGATGTTATTCACACTGTATAATTGGTTTGACAAGATTTGGGCCACTCGGAGTTGGATACTCGTGGCAAGGGAGTCGTTTCTTAGCGATTTTGTGTCGGAATTGAGGTAAGTGGCTTGTCTAACCTCGTGTGGGGGAACCTTCTCCCCTAGGATATTATGTGTTAATTTAAATGCCTTGTACGCGAGGTGACGGGCATGTACATGCGTAGATTGTTGGAAACCACCTTACTTGAACTGTTCAAATCGTGATATTTTGTTATTTAGCTGATTAAATTGTAACATTTACCTGATATTCATTAGAAAAGCCTAGATAGATAGAATTTATCTGTCTAAGTGCCTTACTTGTCTTAATTGAATTTTCTTGAAACTTGTTGATACTAGTTTTGGTGTAATTGTAGTTATGTATTTCATATTTCACTGTGTTTTCCTGCTTATTGTTGTGTTGGTGGACTGCGGGTTCAATTCCCGGAGATCCAAGGGCTGCGGGTTTGATTCCTAGAGACCCGAAGTTGTAGTGTTTGTGGACTGCGGGTTCAATTACCGGAGATCCAAGGGTTGCGGGTTCGATTCCCGGAGACCCAGAGCTTATTAAGATATTGAGATACGGACTGCGGGTTCAATTTATGGAGATCCTGAGCTATTGAGACAAGGACTGCAGGTTCAATTCCCGGAGATCTTGGGATATTGAGGCACGGACTGCGGGTTCAATTTCCGGAGATCCTAGGGCTGCGGGTTCGATTCTTGGAGACCTAGAGATACTGATGAAGGGATTGCGGGTTCAATTCCCGGAGATCCTGAGTTATTGGATATACAGAGGGGCTGCGGGTTCAATTCCCGTAGATCCTGGACTTGCTGAATTGAATTTATGTTTTGTTGTTTACTTGTTGTTAGCTTAATTGTAGACGATTGCAGTAATTACTTTATTGTTGTTATTTCAGACTCACTCTTATTTAAATTGCTTATTATCTGTTATTATCATTATGGTATTGTCTCTTCGTAGGGCCCTGACCTTCTTCGTCACTACTCCATCGAGGTTAGGTTTGGTACTTACTGAGTACCGCCGTGGTGTACTCATACTACTCTTCTGCACACTTTTGTTGTGCAGATACAGGTACATCAGACCAGGCACATTTCATTTGATCTAGCAGCACTTCAGGAGACTCGAGGTATGATCTGCTACGTCCGCCGATCCGGAGAGTCCCCTTCTATTCTCATTAGTGATAGCAATTATTTCCCTTATTCTCGTTGTTTAGACATTCTTGATGTATAGAGCCACAATTGTACTCTTTCTTTGTCTGTGTTGCTAGTGGGTTTCCGGGTCTTGGTAGTATGTTGTCTAGTGTGTTTTTGGCAAAGTGTATGTGCCGAGGGGCACTTATTACATTTCATTTACATTATTTCGCTGTTATCTTATCTTTTGTTCATGGAATTGTATATTCCGCATCGTGTTAGGCTTACCTAGTCGCGGGGGACTGGGTGCCGTCATGACATGTTCACGATTGGTGAACAAGGGTTGTGACAAGTTGGTATCAGAGCCCTAGGTTCATAGGAGTCACGGGACACGGACCGGTTATTTAGAGTCTCGCTGATTAATACGGAGACGTCTGTAATTATCTATGAGAGGCTATGTAACTGTTTAGGAAACTCTTCAATTCTTTGAATTCCTTATCGTGCGCCATTTATTCAGTTGGAGCCTATGTAATATGTTCTTTTGCATCCACTCATGTATTGAAATTGCGCACTCGGTATCAAATATGCGCCGACGGTTTGTGACACTGCAGGGGGATTTCGAGGGAGTCAAGAATTTACTCAACCATTGTTACTGCGTGTCATCCAAATCGATAATGCAAGAGTGAGAGATCTTCAATTGTGCACATGGGGGTGCACTAATTTCTGACATTCGGTTGATAAGTACGGTCTTGAGAAGGTTTACTTAACTGCCTAATCGTCACAGTAATGGTAGAATCACAAGGTGGAGGTAGATCTAAATATAGTTGGTGGTAATAAAGATTATATGGTTCATATGAGATATCTATTTAGCGAAGGATTCAGCCAGTAGAGATACTGGGGGAAATGAGTTTAACTGTCTTAAAAAGGACATGTACCAAACGAATGTCTTGGGCTGTCTTATGATGAAGACGTACGGATGTTAAAGGCTAGTATCATGGATTAGCAAGATGTATCTTATGGCTTCGTGCCAAGCGAAAGGATTTCACTATCAACGATCAAATTATGGGTCATGTGTCATATCAGATTTGGCCTGCGATGTATTTAGGTGCTATTTAAAAAGTTCTTTGAAACTTGCTGATGAGTAAGAGTTGAGACTTGTATGGTATGATGTTGGGACTTTTGATGTTCCTGTGCCCATAATAATTCTACATTTCATTATCAGCAGGGGAGACTTCGGCGAAGGCTACATGGTGCTTCGTAGGTGTGTGAGAATCACAGTATGTCTTAAGTTGTCGTGGTAAAGAATTCTCGATGCATGGAGCGGCAAGATGTTTGGTCGTATTGGTATAAGGTCATACCCTATGGTGTTAGAGTGCTAATAGGGCACATGTGGTTATGGTCATTGGATCAAGTGAATTGTAGTTGAATAAGAGTAAATAACTTGTGAGAATGGTTCTAATGTGTTCGAGAGTCATGTAATAGTGGCCTTGAGCTATGTGGGAGAGTCCCACCGCTTGTGATTGGGTCGTATAGTTAATTACCTGCGTGAATTCTGGGTATTAGCATTAATGGGCTATTGCAGCTACAGAAAAGGGCCATGAGTGGTAATTGAGTATATGAATTGTTGAATGCATGTTATGGTTAGCCTTACTGGCTCACGTTCAAACTTGAGGGAGGATTCATGATTTACGCCTCGTATAGGTGCATGTTGCGAGGGAAGTGGTTCCGCTGGGGGCTTTATCGAGAGGGTATTCATCTGTTATAAAATTCAGTAGAGTTGGTTGTGTACTGGGGCAAGTCAGAGCCAGATGGCTCTCAATAGCGGTCCTAGTGAATTTAAGAGGTAAAGTGTGGTGCCTGATAATTCTGAGTCTATAAGTACAGTTGAGAGTCAAGCTTTTGAAGCAACTTATGAAGAAAGGCTCAAAATGTTTATGATGTTTTGACTTGTGGTGTAGTATTTGAGAGACATGAAATGGTCGTCGTTCTTGAGATAGCATGGCCTCATGATTTAAGGTCACTCGGGGTGAGTGCGGTTGGAATAAGTTAGGTATTGAAGGGAGATATTAACATTTCCAAGGCAATCAAGGATAAACTGGAAGAAAGTAGATTGATTAGCCATAGTTGAATTGGCATATTGGTGTCAATGATCGGTTCATGCAACGTGATCGAGCTATGCATGTGATTTGTGGCGACGTATTTGAGGCTTGTCGGTCGCAGGGATTGATGTTATTCTGAAGTATTCTTCTGTTAGGGGCCTGTTACGAGTAGGCAAATCTCGGGAAGGGTTATGGTGGCTTGGACCACTACTGAGAGATTGGCATATTCGATGGTTATGAGAATTCTCCTGTATGTTCCTATAGTTCTCCTGAAGTGAGTTAAATGAAAAGTCTTATGTGATGAAGTATTAGCCTATTGTCAGTTCTAGAGTTGTGATGGAAATCATGTCTATCATATATCGGCACGTGAGGTGCAGTGAGTGGTATGGAATTTGAAGTAAGGACCAAGGTCACGATTTGGTCAATGAATTGTGATATAAAAAGCTCGAATGAGCAGGAAAGGAGTTTCAGTGTTTCGAGTAAGATGGGTATTAACGTCAGTATCACTTGAGATCGGTGTTCTGTGAGAAAGGCTTTGCATCTCGGTTAGGGACTCTTATCGCTTTTCAGCATTAGTGCAGCCGCTGGTTTGAATGTGCGAGCCCGCTAATTATTCGGAAGATGGTGGGAGCTTGTCCCACAAGAAGATTGTATAGGTGTGACATGTAGTCACTTGATTGGTTAGAAATTTAAACCAAGTATGAGGATTTTGGTGATATCATCCATTCAAGAATTTATGCCTGGAGGGCACTCTGCTTATTGGGTTATAGACCTGTGAAATATTATTGGCTTAGTTTGGCACGACCAGGATAGACTTAAGGTCGGTGGATAGATTTAAATGTGGAAGTGAGCCTTGCGTCGGGCCAATTGTGTTTCTTCCAGCAATGCACCCCTTATGGAAGGGTAGTCGCGGTCTTATTTCGTGGTTAGTTAAATCATGTAAAGATATATTGCACCGTATGAGTTGTGAGATGGCTTGGTAAATTCCTTATGTGTTGAGGTTCCGCTCAGCGGTGATGCTATATGAGTATGATGGCTCTTGAGACTTAGATTATGTATCGCACCTTAGTTGTGCTTGAGTTTGTAGCCTATAACGCTATATGTTTCCTTGCGAATGATATCATGCACCTTAGTGTGCTTATGATCGATATTCAGTATTTTGATGTGATGAGCTATTTAGCTCGACGTATGGCTCCTTGTGTGAGTTTTATATTTGGATCGGGTGGCACGCCGCCATGGTTATATTGTTTGGATCGGGTGGCACGCCGCCATGGTTATATTGTTTGGATCGGGTGGAACGCCACCATGGGTATACAGTTTGGATCTGGTGGCACGCCGCCATGGGTATATTGTTAGGATCGTGTTGCACGCCGCAAAAGTGTGATGTTTATTTTAGTGTCCATATTTGCTATTATGTGTTTTGTTTCCTATTTTTCTGAGGAAGTCCATGTTAGTGTGAGAGTTGAATAGTTCTCGCTAGTGTTCTCCTTCCTTTTGTATCATGTACGAATTAGTAGCCTACTGGCACATTGTGTCATCTTGCGTGTCTTTTGATTAAGTCTGAGGTGGCTTATCGCCTGAGCAGTTCGTACTGGGTGAGATGAGGTTATTGGATTTGGGGCCAGTGCAAACTAATTACATGAAGTATATTATAGAGAAAAGATCATTCTCTGGTTTAGGACAAGGTAATGGATCTTGTCAGGAGTATAGATCCAATGAATTGTTGATTCAGTAGTTGGTTATGAATATCGGCACATCTCTTCCGTCGCGTCAGTGTTGTAAAAGTTAGAACAAGACCTATGTAGGTCATGAGGTGCAACGGGAGCATCTGATTCGTTGAAATTTAGCTAATTTGATCATAAAATATTATCGTGGTCATGTGGATTTTGTGTTGCAATGTAAGAATCCAGTAAAGTAATGCAGTCATGTTTGAGGACGGCGTGTGGTGAATAATTTAGTGATCTCTTGATGAAAACAGGCCTGACATAGAATTCCGGATGTTGGAATTAGGCTCTAAGACTTATTTGTTTGAATAAAAGGGGAATATCTTCAGATTATATAAGGCTAATGTGCTCAGTTGAGTTCTGGAAGCACAGGAAGGTGCATAAGATGCTAAAAAAATGATTTCAGACTACTCCAGTATAGTTCTCGGCACGTTCGAGGACGAACGTATGTTTAAGTGGGAGAGAATGTAACGACCAGATCGGTCGTTTTGAGTACTAGCGCTCCGTAGAGGCCATGAACAGCTTCATTTCGGGTATTATGACTTGTTTGCACGGTCGAAATCTAAATTCAGGGAGATGGAGTTAAATTTAAATGAAAATCCCCATTTCAAAAGCTTTAAGTTGAAAGAATGAACTATGATTGGATTTTCGAGTAAACGACCTCGGAATCAGGATCTGAAAGTTCCAGCAGGTTCGTATAATGATATCGGACTTGGGCATATGACCGGTTCAGGTTTTGGATAAACCGGGAGCATTTTGGCACCTATTGTGGAAGTTAGCATTTTGGAAGAAATTTCATAAGTTTGACTTGAAGTGCATTTCCGCGTTATCGATGTCCGTTTGGAATTTTGAGACTGGACATAGCTCTGTATTGTGATTCTGGATTTGGAAGCGCTATCGAAAATGAATTCGAAGGTCCGTAGGTCATTTTGGGGTCGTTTTGGTAAAGGTAGGAATTTGAAGGTTTTTAAGAAGATTGACCGGAAGTGGAAATTTTGATATCGGGCTCGAAATGCAAATTTTATGGTCCGGATAGCTTCGTTAGGTAATTTGGGACTTAGGAGTGTGTCCGGAATATTTTTGTGATGACCGGTGTAGAATTACGCTTGAATTGGCAAAGTTAGTATTTTGGCGAATTTCGGTTGATAGGTGAGATTTTGATCCGAGGGTCGGAATGGAATTCCAAAAGTTTCTGTAGCTTCGATATATCATTTTGGACGTGTGTGCAAAATTTGAAGTCAATCAGACGCGACTTGATAGGTTTCGGCATCGGAAATAGAAGTTGGAAACTTCAAAGTTCATAAAGTTTGAATTGGGGCATAATTCATGGTTTTAGAGTTGTTTGATGTGGTTTGAGGCCTTGAGCAAGTCCGTAATATTTTTTGGGGTTGGTTGGTATGATTGATTGGGGTCCCGGGGGCCACGGGTATGTTTCGGGTTGTGATCACGCTCTTATTTGATGTTTCAACATAGCTTCTTTGAACATAAAGGGGTACCATATTATGTAAATGATCTCCAATTTCAGTTTTGTTTGGACCATTAGATACATATCGTAATTTCGGAGCCATAGCAAAAAGAATCGTCGAATTTGGACATCGTATGAGGAAGTTATGCTCGTTTTCGTGCCGAGAAAAGTGCTGGTATCTGTCAGAACAGCAAAAGCGGAATTTGACCGCGGATGTGGAACCGCAAAAGCGGAAATAGAACCGCAAAAGCGGTCCCGCATATGCGAAAATTATCCGCAAAAGCGGAAAATGCGCCTGGACATTATTTAAAACCGAGAAGTTTAGTATTTTGGGCGTATCTTGAGTTCTAGAGATCCGATTGAGGTGATTATCACGGCGTTGTTCTCGTCTCATCAAGGAGGTAACTATCAGAACTTTATTTTGATATTTCTCCATGATTATTTCTGCTGGTTTCTATTTTTTTCCGTGTTTGGATGGTAAAAATTGGGATTTTGAGCCCTAAAGTTGAAAAATGATAAATCAATGATTTAAGGGTCGAAATGACATGCGAATTGTATAATTTTGGTATGGTTAGACTCGTGAGAGTACTAGGGTTCTGAAAACATAAAAATATTTCGATTCCGAGCCGATGACTACAGGGGTATTTTGGTCATTTCACCTGTGTTCGCGCCATACATTTAATTTTATCCTTGTAATTAGTTACTTGCGATGTTATTTACACTGTGTAATTGATTTGACTAGATTCGGGCCACTCAGAGTCGGATACTCGTGGCAAGGGAGTCGTTTCTTAGCGATTTTGTACCGGAATTGAGGTAAGTGGCTTGTCTAACCTCGTGTGAGGGAACCTTCTCTCCTAGGATATTATGTGTTAATTTAAATGCATTGTATGTGAGGTGACGGACGTGTACATGCACAGATTGTTGGAAACCACCTTACTTGAACTGTTCAAATCGTGATATTTTGTTATTTAGCTGATTAAATTGTAACATTTACCTGATATTCGTTAGAAAAGCCTGGATAGATAGGATTTATCTGTCTAAGTGCCTTACTTGTCTTAATTGAATTTTCTTGAAACTTGTTGATGCTAGTTTTGGTGTAATTGTAGTTATGTATTTCATATTTCATAGTGTTTTCCTGCTTATTGTTGTGTTGGTGGACTGCGGGTTCAATTCCCGGAGATCCAAGGGCTGCATGTTCGATTCCCGGAGACCCGGAGTTGTAGTGTTTGTGGACTGCGAGTTCAATTCCCGTAGATCCTGGACTTGGTGAATTGAATTTATGTTGTGTTGTTTACTTGTTGTTAGCTTAATTGTAGATGGTTGCAGTAATTACTTTATTGTTGTTATTTCAGACTCACTCTTATTTAAACTACTTATTATTATTATTATTATTATTATTATTATTATTATTATTATTATTATCATTATGTTATTGTCTTTTGGGAGGGCCCTGACCTTCCTCGTCACTACTCCATCGAGGTTAGGCTTGGCACTTACCGAGTACCGCCGTGGTGTACTCATACTACTCTTCTGCACACTTTTGTTGTGCAGATCCAGGTACATCAGATCAGGCTCATTTCAGGTGATCTAGCAGCACTTCAGGAGACTCGAGGTATGATTTGCTAGGTCCGCGGATCCAGAGAGTCCCCTTCTATTCTTATTACTGATAGACGTTATTTCCCTTATTCTCGTTGTTTAGACATTCTTGATGTATAGAGCCACAATTGTACTCTTTCTTTGTCTGTGTTGCTAGTGGGTTTTCGGGTCTTGGTAGTATGTTGCCTAGTGTTTTTTGGCAAAGTGTATGTGCCGAGGGGCACTTATTACATTTCATTTACATTATTCTGCTGTTATCTTATCTTTTGTTTATGGAATTGTATATTCCGCATCGTGTTAGGCTTACCTAGTCGCGAAGACTGGTGCCGCCATGACAGGTTCACGATTGGTGAACTAGGGTCGTGACAAGTTGGTATCAGAGCTCTAGGTTCATAGGAGTCACGGGACACAGACCGGTTATTTAGAGTCTCGCTGATCGATACAGAGACGTCTGTATTTATCTACGAGTCTCGCTTCCAGTGGGTTTCCAGGTCTTGGTAGTATGTTGCCTAGTGTGTTTTTGGCGAAGTGTATGTTCCGAGCGGCACTAATTACATTTCATTTATATTATTCCGCTGTTATCTTATGTTTTGTTCATGAAATTGTATATTCCGCATCGTATTAGGCTTACCTAGTCGCAAAGACTTGGTGCCATAGTGACAGGTTCACGATTGGTGAACTAGGGTCATGACATATGGAGATCCCACCATGAACATCTGCAAACCTTCAGTGGTTATTGTGCACCGTCTCATTGTGTTTGGTTTTGTTTACACCTTCAACTTTTGAAATCATTGGCTATGTCATTGTCATGTGCGGGGGGTTATACTACCCTTGGCAACTCACCTTTTTGGCTGTATAGGAGTGTTATATTCCTTACATTCGGTGCGTCGTGTTAACTATTAGAACCATCTAACCAATTAATGATTTTGTCCCAATATCATGATTTCCTAGCTATTGAGGTTCACTCGTGAATAGTTGAGATTAGGTGACTTTAGATTTTTGTACATATCATGAACATGTTGATTTGAATGACAAATGGTCATAACTTTTAGTTCCCTAATATATGATCAGTTACCAAGAAGTGATAAGCTGCCTAGAATATGGTAATCTCATAAGCGTTCAATTATTTTCATACTTATAGGCTTGTGGCATAGATTATGTGCGTCAAGTAATATTCAGAGTGTAATTCAACTTCATGTATTTTGAATCCCATATCATATTCAAGGTGCTAGAGTATTCTTATTCTTGATTGACAGATTTTCCTACAACTCCAGAAAATGAGTGGTTCATGTACACGAGTATTCCTTCTTAATGATTCCTATTTCCCATCTACTACTTACTCTTATGCCTTATTTGTGTAATAATTGAGGTAATCACAATGATTAACCATGTCAGTATTGTTAGTAGTAACCTCTTGTGACTCTTAGTATATGACCTCATAAAGTACTCTACTCAGCGCATTAATGGATTCCTAAATAACTCCAGCCCGATCTGGAGCTTTGTTGTTTCTTATTGTATCAGATCTATTGGGCATGGTAAGTTCAGAAAAGTTAAAGATAAAGCTTCATATTGTGATTATATATATTATACATACATATATTGGATAGATAATGTTATGGTCAGTTTATGATATCACATCTTAGAGTAACTATTAAGGGTCATCAAGGGTTTAGTGTGAGTGTCCCCCTGAAAATATTATGTGAGTTAATAATAAAGGTAACATAAGTGTATTACATATTAGGTTGAAATAGGTGTGTGATATTCCCCATCACTGTTCCTCATATACTTTGTGTTTTCGTATGCTTAGATTGAACTATATGATCATGGTAAATCCTATATGATGCACTACTAGAAAGAATCATGATGTCTTGGCTTCATATGGATTGTTGATTGAAACGAAATTATATTCTTATTGATGAACACCTTTGTGATTACATTAATGGCTGGTAAGGACGATTGTGAACACATGATTGGTTGTTTACTATGAACTGACGTCCTTGATTGTATGATGACACGTTATGGAATTGTGGGATTATTAAAGTGGAGTGTAAATTGTACAGTGGAAGTTATCAAAAGGTAAAGTCAATGGGTAGTTATCTCATGCAATATGTTTATCTGTCATTCTTGTTATGTATGTTTGGGAGTTGATATTATTTTTGAGAAGGTGTCATGACAATGCTTGTAAGTCGATAATGTCATCTGGAACGCTAAATGTGTCGTGGAAGGAAAATATTTTCGCTTGATTGAATACCAGTTAGTTTTGACTTGGAATATACCATATTGGTATTTTGATATAAAACTGTGCAGTCCATGTTCTGGTATCCTTTTGTTAATGTGGTGCTTGTAATACTAGGGTTGGGATTGTGGATATATACATTGTGGTACTATGTATAGTTGTGGATGTGTTATTGAGACGAATTTGGAGATTCTCTGGCAGGTGGATAGGCCTAGTTACGAAGGAGACTCTACCGAAATTTCTGAAAATTTTGGGAGTTAGTGAAAATTTAAAGACTAGAGGTAGGTTAGAAAAGATACGTGTGAGGTTCAAGTGTTTGGGGAATACTCTACTCCTCGTTCGAGGATGAATAATCCTTAAAGAGGGATAATGTAAGGCCTCGAAAAATTTAGCTAAGTAATTTAGGATTTCGTAGTGTCACACAGGCTTATTATAATATTTTTATATATACTATTAACATGGTGGACATCAATTTGACTTGGTAAACATGTGTATAAGTCTTAAGCTAAGTGATGTGAGGTCGAAATGGAAGCGTAAGTGTATGCCAAATGGAAAAATTTTAGTAATAGGCCAATATTCCAAAGGGATTCGCACAAGGCTCCACTTTAAACAAGAATATATAATTATGTATACGGTATTATGTGGTGAGTATTATATAAAAGTAAAGATATTTGAGTCTAGTTTCTAACACTTCAAACCGTTCGTCATTTGGACTTTCCTACACAAAATTATGATCAAATTACCAAAGGCTGGAAAATGCGATCCAATGTCATGTCAGATCTGCGGTCCACATTTTCACTCCGCGGTCCACATTTTCGTTCTGCGATTTGCATTTTTACCGCAAATTGAACTAGTGTAGCTCATTTTTGGGCATCAATTTTGTGGTGCATTCTGCGGCCCGCATGTTCATTCTGCGGTGCATTTTGCTACAACATAATTGACATAACACGGTTAGATTTCTAATTTTTATAACCCAACCCCATTTCAATATATAGGCTTTGGGGTTCATTTTGAGGTCCTTTCTTACTAATTTTAGAGAGAGGTGAGAGAATTTTAGAGAGATAAGGAGGAACCGAATACTTAAATCATCCAAATCTTGCATCAATCTTCAAGAATCAAGAACCCAATCGCAAGTTCTACATCTAAGAGGTAAGATTCTATGCCCTAGGTTTTAAATTCGAGTTAAGAGTATAGGATGGGTTATTGAGGTATGATTCTTGGGTGTTTTGGTATTGTGTATACATGCATGTACAATTTAGACTGTGAGAAGATTGTTTAACATAAATAAGTAAAGATTGGGTTTGGGAATGAAGGAAATCTTGAAAAGCCAATTTGAAATCAAGATGCTCATCTAGTGTTTGATAGAATGCCCAAATGAGCTGAAACCATGAATATCTTTCTAATTTTTGCTCAATTTTGCTATGTCTCAAAATAGATTGAAGTTGCTAGAATTTTCGGAACGTTGTAGTAAGTTAAGGAAAAGCTCTTCAAGGTATATATGGCTAACTTTGATCTTTGTGAAATAGTCTTGTTTGGTATACGAATATTAGGTATGTGATAGCTACGTGGATTGTTTATGAAATTCTTGTGATTGATTTGTTGGGTGTTTGATTGGTTTGATTAAGTGTTATGTGGTAAGAGTTGAGAAACAAATGATAGAAGGAAATCTTATGATGTAATTGGAACAACTGTGGTAATAATATATTTGGCTTCTTGTGGGTAATTATTGCAATGACTTGAATTGCTTATGAACTGTTGAATATAATGGAATTAGTATTGTTGGCTACGGAAACACTTGTAACATTGTTGTGTTTGTGTCTTGAGAAGTATTGTTGCTGCTCTTCTTGTTTTTGAATTGATTATTGTGGTTTTGTTATTTGTGAATTGAAACAGTTTGGCGGGGTCGAGTTGTGCACCGAAACACGAGGTTATAAGGTGTGGGTTGTGGTAATAAGGGTGGCCGATGTAATAAGGTTGGAAAAGTGATCGAAATCACTATTGAAATAAACACTTGAACAAATTTGTTAAATCATTAATGTGGAATTGTGAAAGGAGACATCAGGAGAGTTTGTAACCTATGGGACACTGATTGTCCCTTTGTTTGGATTGATTGTACCTTCTATGTGTGTTTGGTTGTTGCTTCTATTGTTGTTTTCTACTTGTGTATGGTTTGAGGTTACTTGAAACAAAGTTAGATGTTGGAAACTTGTTTGTCTTGATCATTCCTTTGCTTGTGCATTTGATTGTTGTTTCTATTTCTGTTATCTACTTATGTATGGCTTGAGTTTACTTGGGACAAAGTTTGTTCATACATACGAATACAATTCAAATGTATTGATGTCCTTTTTGCCGGGGGTGCTACATTCGTGTTATGATTGCATGTGGATCTATAGCAGGTACTCCAGTCCACCGACCGTAGCTCCTCATCACTTCCCGTCAGCTGATTCGGCGAGCCTCTTTCCATTCGGGGCCCTATGTGGCTCACGCTACTTTTTATTTTGGGATCTTGTTTTGATGTTGTATAAGGTATAACTGGAGCCTTGTTGACGGCATTTCCATATTATTCTTCAATTGTATTTAGAGGCTCCGTAGACAGGTTGTGGGTAGTGTCGGGCATAGTAATTTAAAAGATAAATATTGATGCGTGGCAATGATGTATAAAAATTGGAATACCTTTATTATGGTGAATGAAGTTTGTAAGGGAAATTGTTATTGTTATGTTTAAAAAAATTGGTTTATGGAGTCCACATCCTATAAATGGCTATTTCACTTGGTTTTTATGTAATGAGAATGATGGGCAACACGTGGGATAGAAAAGGCACCCAGGTCCACTTGACTGGGGATACAAGGTCAAGCACCGGTCATGTTCTTCGAATTTAGGGTTTGACAATTGTTTTGGTTGCCTCGGTTCTGATAGTTGTTTGTCCAATTGCTATTTTTCTATTGGTTTTAATTCCCCCAATTTCCTTGGGATCTCCACTAATGTTGTTGATTCTGAGCATTGCCCCGTTGTCCTTGGTAGTTGTTCACATACTAAACTTCTTCACTTTGATCATCATACCCATCATCTTGGTTGAAACCACTACTACATTGCTTATATGGATCCATATTTCCTTGACTTTGTTTACCTATTTGTCGCCTCTTGTTGACTAACATGTTTACCCCTCCATGGCATTCACTTGTCTTGGCACTTGAACTTGTTGCAATTGAGCTTTGGCCAACTGGTTGGTATTAGTAGTCAACTCTGTTATTGCTTGGCAGTGGTCATAGAGCTCTTTGTGCAGGTGAATGACATTGGGATCACCTTGTAGCACATTAGACCGACTTTTCCACGCAGATGAAGTATGTGCCACTTCATCAAGTATATCACATGCTTCATCGTAAGGTGTGTTCATAAAGTTTCCCCATGCTAGTTGGCTCACTATACACTGATTAGTAGTGTTGATTCCATGGTAGAACATTTATTGGATCATTTCTTCGATCATGTCATTGTACATACATTCTTTCACCATCGTCCGATACCTTTACCACATTTCATGAAGTGGTTCATTAGGTTCCTGTTTGATGTCCAGAATATCAAGTCTCAAGGTCGTCATATACCCAGGCGAGAAAAACATGGCTATAAACTTGTTGGCCAACTCATCCCACGTGGTGATGGAATGGTTGGGGAGTCTTTCGAGCAAGTCGAAAGCTTTCCCTCTAAGTAAAAAAGTGAACAATCGCAACCTCAATGCAAACCCGACACATTTGTATATCTGCCTCCCCAGAAGGTATCCATAAAGCCTTTTAGATATTTATATGCATTCTGATGGGGACCACCTGTTAAATGCCCTCCTTGCCCCAATAAGGTCAATACAACTTTTGTAATATGGACATTTTCTGCCTGGATCTGGGGTAGGACAATTGCACTTGCGTAACCTTCATTTCGAAGTAACCGAGGAGCTACTCGCGGAGGAACTAGGGGAGGGTCTGGAATGAATTCATTGGCACGATGGCCTCTTCTTTGAGCTTGAGGTACTAGAGGCACCTCATCTTCACCATTATCAAATACCTCCTCTCCAGGGAGCACATTTTTTAGAGGATCATTATTTTCCATTTTGTACCAGAATAGATTAACTCACACAAGTTAGTAAAATAGAAGGAAAGAAAAATAAGACACAAACTAGTCAGATAGATAGCCAAAACCATTCAGCTCCTCAGTAACAGTGCCACCAAAAAGTGATATGCTCCAATCCTACACCAAAATATAATGGCAAGGAGTGGTCGATGCAGCTTTTACCCGAAAGGTCGGGATCGATATCCAGAAGGAGCTATTGGGAGTTGGGTTTCTATCCAATGTAGCTATCCATGTTGCTCTTAATTGGACTTCTAACCATTCTTGGATTGGTTTATATTCTACTTTTAATTCTATTGATTGTTTAAAATAATCGAAGTATAACATTTTTGTAGGATTTTTGTCAATTGATAAAAAGAACTAGGGAAGTGGCTTACACCTAGGCTAGTATCTAATGAGATCTAAAATTTAGGACAAGTTTGTTATATTTGGGGTCATGATATAACCTTTTCACACAGTTACTAACTCTATACCTCTCGGTAGTTCGAGTGAATTTGCCCTAATTGGCTTTCTCAAGCCTAATTGGGTATTTAAATAATGCAAGTAAAATTGGCTCAAATTAGGTATTACTATCTCTAGGTTTAACCCTTTAATTGGGGCTATCAATTTCTTGAATGCACCCCAATACCTGGTTAGCCTGATTTTTCAAGACTTAGTCCCTCTTTCTTAAGAAGAGTCTAAGTCATAAAGGCCCGAATCAATATTTCCAGCCACCAATTGTACAATTAAAGTATGAATCAAGCTATATACCACTAACCCATAAACAATTAAACTCTAAAATTGAAGACCTATTATATACCCACACTAGAGTTGTGTCACAACCCTAGATAATGGGTTTAGATACTCATAATAATTGTATAAATCAAAGATTAAGATGAAATATAAGCCATAGAAGTTGATTACAAGAATAAAATCTAAGAATAGTAGCTAAAGTTGCTCTAAAATTACTCTAAGTGGTAAAATACGATTGTTCACAAGATCCTCATACAAAAGATAACCTGATGTAACGACCCGACCGGTCGTTTTATAAAATTACACCCCAATCCCTAATTTAACTGTTCCCCTAAGTTCATTTCTACTATTGTGGGTTGCCGGGAGAGTCGGTTCTGAAAATTTGAGCATTTTGGGACACTTAGTCCCTAAATAAGAGCTTTGAAGCTAGAAAATGGCCCGTAGCCGGAACAGTGTTAAGACGATCTCGGAACGGAAATCCGATGGTTTCATTAGCTCCGTTAGGTGATTTCGGGGTTGGGAGCGCATTTGGAATGTATTTTGGAGGTCCGTAGCTCAATTAGGCTTGAAATGCCGAAGGTTGAAATTTTGGCGAATCCGAACGATAGGTGAGATTTTGATCCGGGGGTCGGAATGGAATTCGACAATTTCTGTAGCTTCGTTATGCGATTTGGATATGTCCGCAAATTTTTAGGTCATTCGGACGTCGTTTGGTCGGGTTTTAGATCGAATGTGCAATTCGGAAAGTTTTAAGAAATTTAGACTTGAATTCGATGTGAATTATGGGTTTTGATGTTGATAGACGCGTTTTGAGGATTGGAACAAGTTTGAATAAGGTATTAGGATGTGTTGGTGTGTTTGGATGAGGTCCCGGGGGCCTCGGGGTGGTTTCGGATGGTTAAACGGAAGGAAAACATGGAAAATTGCAGGTTGGGCCTTCTGTTCTGTCATTTTCGCCCCTGCGGAAATGGGACCGCAGAGGCGAGCCCGCAGGAGCGGAACTTAGGGCGCAGGAGCGCCTGGGTTCACAGAGGCGGGTCCCTTTCCGCCGAGGCGGAGTCGCGGGTGCAGAAGACTCGTCGCAGAAGCGACCTTGGGTCGGGGAGTGAGAACCGCAGGAGCGGAGGGTAAATCCGCTTAAGCGAGTCCGCAGAAGCGGACCACTGATCGCAGAAGCGGGAAGGCTCACCGGAGCGGTTGTCCAATCGCGGAAGCGGACGTACGGAAGCGGTCTTTTTCTCGCAGAAGCGGATTGGGCCAGCCAGGCCTGGGCTTGGCAAAAGCGACAAAATGTCGCGGAAGCGGATCCGCAGAAGCGGAATTTTGTCCGCAGAAGCGGAAATCGCAGGGAGTTAATTATGTCAGAAGTTAGAAATTTCAGAAACATTTCCAAACTTTGAGGGCTCGGCTTAAGGGGCGATTTGGGCGATTTTGAAGGGAGATTCAAGGGGTTTCTTCAGGTAATCAATTATGGACTCCAATTATGATTGTTGTTGATAATATTATGCAAGTTTTTCATGAAAATGGAGGAATTTGGGGTAATTAATGGGGGTTTTCACCCTAGACCAAAACCTTTAGAAAATCAAGGTTTTGAGTGGGCAAATGGAGTCCGAATTTGATAAACTTTATATGCTTAGACTCGTATTGAGACAAGGGTTCCGAATATATAACTTTCGTGATTTTCCGATAAGCGTACCGAAAGTCGGGTTTTGGCAACTTGTGGGTTTTGGTGAATTTTTAGTTAATTTGATTGGGTAATGCCCAATTGGCCTATTTTGATGTGATTCTATTGAATTTTATCAGATTCTACACTTGTGGAGGCCGACATTCGTGGCAAGAGGGTTATTACTTAGCGGTTTTGTACCGGAATTGAGGTAAGTGGCTTGTCTAACTTCGTGTAGGGGAACTTCCACCCCTAGGATATTATTGTGATACTTTAAATGCCTTGTACGCGAGGTGACGGTCGTGTACATGCGCTGGTTGTTGAACACATACTTTACTCAAAATGTTCAATGAGTGATATTCCTGTTTTTAGTTGTTAAATTCGATATTCCTACCCGGTAGTAGTTAGAAGAGCATGATTAGATAGAATCTAACTGTCTAGTTGCTTAATTGATTTACTTGAGTTTTCTTGGAAATCGCTGGCGCTATTCATCGGCGAAGTTATCATTAAGCATATTATACTTCTCTCTGTGTATTCCTTACTTGCTGTGGTTATGGACTATGGGTTCGATTCCCGAGATCCTGAGATTTTTGAAATGTGGACTACGGGTTCGATTCCCGAGATCCTAAGATTATTGAAATGTGGACTACGGGTTCGATTCCCGAGATCATGAGATTATTGAAATGTGGACTACGGGTTCGATTCCCGAGATCCCGAGATTATTGAAATGAGGACTACGGGTTCGATTCCCGAGATCCTGAGATTATTAAAATGAGGACTACGGGTTCGATTCCCGAGATCCTGACTTATTGGTAGGGACTGCGGGTTGGGCTGCGGGTTCGATTCCCGGAGACCCAGAGGTACTGAGAATGGGACTGTGGGTTCAATTCCCACAGATCCTGGATTCGTTTATTTGAGTTGGTTATTTGTTGTTAGTTTGATTGTAGACAGTTGCAGTAATCATCGTAATGTTGTTATTTCGGAAATTATTGTTATTATCTGTTAAACTGTTTATTTTGTTATCATCATATTATTATTGTTTCTCAGTAGGGCCCTGACCTTCCACGTCACTACTCCTTCGAGGTTAGGCTTGGCACTTTCTGAGTACCGCCGTGGTGTACTCATGCTACTCTTCTGCACACTTTTGTTGTGCGGATCCAAGTACATCAGGACAGGCTCATACTAGGTGATTCAGCAGCGCATTCAGAGACTTCGAGGTAATGATCTGCTACGTCCGCGGATCCGGAGGCTTCCCATCTATTCTAGTAGTACTAGTTGACATTTTTCTTCATGTCGTTGTTAGATACTCTTTACACATAGAGCCACGATTGTATTTCCCCTTTTAGTCTGTGTTACCGTGGGATTCCGGATCTTGGTAGTGTTTTATTCATTGTGTGATGGATGTATGTGCCAAGCGGCACGGATTACATATCTTTTATGCTATTTTCCACCGTTTTCTTATTTAAGTATTTATAACTTGTATATTCCACAACGTGTTAGGCTTACCTAGTCGTGGGGACTGGGTGCCATCATGACATGTTCACAATTGGTGAACTAGGGTCGTGACAAGTTGGTATCAGAGCTCTAGGTTCATAGGAGTCACGGGACACAGACCGGTTATTTAGAGTCTCGCTGATCGATACGGAGACGTCTGTATTTATCTACGAGGGGCTATGTAACTATTTAGGAAACTCTTCATTTCTTTTGGATTCCTTGTCGTGCGACATTTTTGGCATCAAAAATCTAAACTATTGCTTTCTATTCTCTCACAGATGGTGAGGACACGAGCTACTCGCGATGATTAGGTACCCGCGCCCCCTTTGTTGCTGCCATCAGAGGTCGGGGCTATGGTAGAGGATGAGGACACGCCTGAGGCGCAGCCACAGCACCCGCGCGCGCTGCCGCTGAGTTGACACCGATGGATCAGGTTGGAGCGCAGGCACCTGGTACACTACAGCTGCTATTACTCCAGCACCCCAGGAGACCCTGGCCCAGTTCATGAGTATGTATACCACTTTAGCTCGGGCAGGGTTGCTTCCTCTCACTGCAGCTACATCTCAGGCCGGGGGAGGGGCCCAGACTCCTGCAGCCGCTACACCTGAGCAGCGAGTGCCAGTGGGACAGGTTCCAGAGATTTTTGTTATGCCTCCTGCCGCCCCAGCACAACCCGGAGGTTGGCCAGCTGCCTCCGAGGACGAGCGGCGTAGATTGGAGAGGTTCAAGAAATATGATCCTCCAGTATTTAGTCGTTTGGCTTCAGATGATGCATTGGGTTTTTCGGAGGAGTGTCATCATATTCTTCGTACCATGGGGATAGTGTAGACCAGCGGGGTTTCCTTCACTACTTTTCTGCTTTGTGGGGCCGCTTATGATTGGTAGCGCACATATGATTGGATAGTCCGGATGAGTCTGCTTCATTGACCTGGACACAGTTTTCTGATCTGTTTTTGAGGGAGTTTGTTCCCTAGAGCCTTAGGGATTCTTGGCGATCGGAGTTTATGCGGTTGCGACAGGGCTCCATGTCAGTATCGGAGTATGCTATTAGTTTCACCCGTCTAGCCAGGCATGCACCGGCCTTGGTATCCACGGTCCGGGAGAGAGTGCGGAGATTTATTGAGGGCCTTATTCGGCCGATCTGGTCCAGCATGGCCAGGGAGTTGGAGATGGATATACCTTATCAGCAGGCGGTGAGCATTGCTAGGAGGATCGAGAGTATGATCTATAGAGATCGGGGAGAGAGGGAGGCCAAGAGATCTCGTGAGTCGGGCCATTTCTCTGGTGCCCGCACTTCAGCGGCCGGTCGTTTTGGCAGGGGTTATTCCGGTCGACCAGTTCACTCGGCATTGCCCGCAGCCGGTAGTACTCCAGGTCTTCCAGCACCTCAGGAGCCTTATTATGCTCCCCCAGTTTCTAGTGCACCTCCTGCGCGGGGTCCTTCCAGGGGTCAGACTAGTGGGGGTGAGGCCGGTCAGTCACAGCCACCGCATCCTCCCAGAGCTTGTTTTGAGTGCGGGGATACTCACCACCTGGTTAGGGAGTGCCCCAGGCGCAGGAGAGGAGCCCCTCATCGGTCATCACAGCATCCGCGTGGTTCTCGGGGTCAGCAGGCTATCATTCCAGCCCCAGCTGCCACTCCACCTGCCCAGCCATCCAGGGGCGGGGGTCAGGGTTCCAGAGGCCGCCCTCGAGAGGGGGGACAGGCCAGATTCTATGCTATTCCTGATCGCGCTGCGGCTGTTGCATCTGACTCCGTTATCACAGGTATTATTATGGTTAGTCACAGGGAGGCATCGGTTCTATTCGACCCTGGTTTCACTTTTTCATATGTGTCTTCTTACTTTGCTTCTCATCTGGGTGTGCCTCGGGATTCTTTGAGTGCCCCCATTTATGTTTCCACTCCGTTGGGTGATTCTTTGGCTATGGACCGCGTATATCGGTCGTGTTTGGTTACCATTTGTGATTTTGAGACCGGAGCGGATCTATTGCTGCTCGGGATGGTCGATTTTGATATTATCCTAGTCATGGACTAGTTGTCGCCCCATTATGCTATTCTTGATTGTCACGCCAAGACCGTGACGCCTGGCTATGCCGGGCATTCCACGTATTGAGTGGAGTGGTACTCTAGATCACACCCCTAGCCGTGTTATTTCTTTTCTTAGAGCTCGGCGTATGGTTGAGAAGGGGTGTGCTGCTTATCTAGCCTATGTGCGGGACGTCGGTATTGACACTCCTCTATTGATTCTGTTCATGTGGTACGTGACTTTGCTGATGTATTTCCGGTTGACCTTTCGGGTATGCCGCTCGACGGAGATATTGACTTTGCTATTGACTTGTTGCGGGCACTCGACCCATTTCTATTCCACCGTACCGTAGGCTCCTCATCCGAGTTAAAGGAGTTGAAGGATCGATTACGGGAGTTATTGGGCAAGGGTTTTATTCGACCCGGTGTTTCGCCTTGGGGTGCTCCCTGTATTGTTTGTGAAGAAAAAGGACGGTTCTATGCGTATGTGTATTGACTATCGTCGAGCTGAATAAGGTTACGGTGAAGAACCGGTATCCTTTGCCCCGTATTGATGATTTATTTGACCAGTTACAGGGCGCACATGTGTTTTCTAAGATTGATTTGCGCTCCGGGTATCACCAGCTAAAGATTCGGGAGCCAGATATCCCGAAGACTGCCTTCAGGACTCGGTATGGTCACTACGAGTTCCTCGTGATGTCTTTTGGGCTGACTAATGCCCCAGCAGCCTTTATGCATTTGATGCACAGTGTGTTCAGGCCTTATCTGGACTCGTTCGTGATTGTCTTCATTGATGATATTCTAGTATACTCTCGGAGCCGGGAAGAGCACGAGCAGCATTTGAGAACAGTGCTTCAGATCCTGAGGGAGAAGCAGCTTTATGCCAAGTTCTCTAAATGTGAATTCTGGTTGAGTTCAGTGGCATTTTTAGGCCACGTGGTGTGGAGTGATGGTATTCGAGTAGATCCGAGGAAGGTGGAGGCCGTGCGAAGTTGGCCCAGACCCTCCTCCGCTACTGAGATTCACAGTTTCCTTGGTTTGGCGGGCTATTACCGTCATTTCGTAGAGGGGTTCTCTTCGATTGCAGCACCTATGACCAGATTGACCCAAAAGGGTGCCCCTTTTCAGTGGACAGACGAGTGTGAGGCGAGCTTTCAGAAGCTCAAGACAGCTTTGACTTCGGCCCCTATATTGATGTTGCCTACAGGTTCGGGGTCCTATACTGTATATTGTGATGCCTCACGAGTTGGACTCGGTACGGTATTGATGCAGGACGGTAGGGTGATTGCCTACGCATCGAGACAATTGAAGGTACATGAGAAAAATTACCCTGTTCATGATTTGGAGCTAGCTGCCATTGTTCACGCCTTGAAAATTTGGCGTCATTATTTATATGGGGTTCCTTGTGAGATCTACACTGATCACCGGAGCTTGCAGCACTTGCTTAAGCAGAAGGACCTGAAAATGCGTCAGAAGAGATGGTTGGAGCAGTTGAAGGACTATGATATTACTATTCTCTATCATCCGGTCAAGGCCAATGTAATTGTCGACGCCTTGGGTTGCGGGGTGGAGAGTTTGGGGAGTTTGACATACCTACCAATTTCGGAGAGGCCTATGGCGATGGATGTTCGAGCTTTATCCATGCAGTTTGTTAGATTGGATCTTTCGGAGCCCAGCCGGGTTCTAGGAATGTGTGGTTTCTCGGTCTTCTCTATTTGACCGCATCAGGGAGCGTCAGTTCGACGACCCTCATTTGCTTGTCCTTCGGGATAGAGTTCGGCGTGGTGATGCTCGAGATGTTACCATCGGGGATGATGGAGTTATGAGGATGCAGGGGCGTATCCGTGTGCCCAATGTAGATGATCTTCGAGAGCTGATTCTAGCAGAGGCCCATAGTTCGCGGTATTCCATCCATCCGGGTGCCGCGAATATGTATCAGGACTTGAAACAGCATTACCGGTGGAGGCGGATGAAGAGGGATATAGTTGATTATGTTTCTAGATGCCTCAACTGCCAGCAGGTGAAGTATGAGCATCAGCGTCCGGGTGGATTGATGCAGCGGATTGAGATTCCCGAGTGGAAATGGGAGCGCATTACCATGGACTTTGTATCTGGACTTCCACGGACTGTTAGGAAGTTTGATTCCATTTGGGTTATTGTGGATCGGCTGACCAAGTCCGCCCATTTCATACCGGTGAGTACTGCTTATTCATCGGAACGACTGGCGGAGATCTATATCAGGGAGATAGTTCGGCTGCATGGTATTCCAGTTTCCATCATTTCGGATAGAGGCACTCGGTTCACTTCACGGTTCTGGAGAGCCGTACAGCAGGAGTTAGGTACTCGGGTAGAGCTGAGCACAGCCTTTCACCCCCAGACTGATGGGCAGTCCGAACGCACTATTCATATTTTGAAGGATATGCTCCGTGCGTGCGTGATTGAGTTTGGAGGTTCATGGGATCACTTCTTGCCACTGGCGGAGTTTGCTTATAACAACAACTACCAATCTAGTATTCAGATGGCACCGTACGAGGCCCTATATGGTAGGAGGTGCAGGTCTCCCGTGGGTTGGTTTGAGCCGGGCGAGGCCAGGTTGCTAGGTACTGATATGGTTCAGGAGGCTATGGACAAGGTCAAGGTGATTCAGGACAGACTTCGTGCAGCCCAGTCTAGAGAGAAGAGTTATGCGGACAAGAAGGTTCGCGATGTGGCTTTTATGGTTGGTGAGCGGGTTCTGCTTCGAGTCTCGCCCATGAAGGGCGTTATGAGGTTTGGAAAGAAAGGAAAGCTGAGTTCTAGATTTATTGGCCCTTTTGAGATTTTGCGGCGTGTTGGGGAGGTTGCTTATGAGTTGGCCTTACCTCCCAGCCTAGCCGGAGTTCACCCCGTATTTCATGTCTCCATGCTCCGGAGATACCATGGTGACCCGTCGCATGTGTTGGATTTCACTTCGGTTCAGCTAGACAAGGATCTGTCTTATGTTGAGGAGCCAGTTGCCGTTCTAGACAGGCAGGTCAGAAAGCTAAGGTCAAAGAACATCGCTTCGGTAAAGGTTCAGTGGCGGGGCCAGCCGGTCGAGGAGGCGACTTGGGAGACCGAGCAGGATATGCGCAGCCAGTACCCTCATCTTTTCACTACTCCGGGTATGTTTTCTATGCTCGTTCGAGGACGAACGAATCTTTAAGTGTGGGAAGATATAACGACCCGACCGGTCGTTTTAGAAAATTACGCCCCAATCCCTAATTTAACTGTTCCCCTAAGTTCATTTCTACTATTGTGGGTTGCCGGGAGAGTCGGTTTTGAAAATTTGAGCATTTTGGGACACTTAGTCCCTAAATAAGAGCTTTGAAGCTAGAAAATGGCCCGTAGCCGGAACAGTGTTAAGACGATCTCGGAACGGAAATCCATTGGTTTCATTAGCTCCGTTAGGTGATTTCGGGGTTGGGAGCGCATTTGGAAAGTATTTTGGAGGTCCGTAGCTCAATTAGGCTTGAAATGCCGAAGGTTGAAATTTTGGCGAATCCGAACGATAGGTGAGATTTTGATCCGGGGGTCGAAATGGAATTCCGACAATTTCTGTAGCTTCGTTATGCGATTTTGGATATGTCCGCAAATTTTCAGGTCATTCGGACGTCGTTTGGTCGGGTTTTAGATCGAATGTGCAATTCGGAAAGTTTTAAGAAATTTAGACTTGAATTCGATGTGAATTATGGGTTTTGATGTTGATAGACGCGTTTTGAGGATTGGAACAAGTTCAAATAAGGTATTAGGATGTGTTGGTGTGTTTGGATGAGGTCCCGGGGGCCTCGGGGTGGTTTCGGATGGTTAAACGGAAGGAAAACATGGAAAATTGCAGGTTGGGCCTTCTGTTCTGTCATTTTCGCCCCTGCGGAAATGGGACCGCAGAGGCGAGCCCGCAGGAGCGGAACTTGGGGCGCAGGAGCGCCTGGGTTCGCAGAGGCGGATCCCCTTCCGCTGAGGCGGAGTCGCGGGTGCGGAAGACTCGTCGCAGAAGCGACCTTGGGTCGGGGAGTGAGAATCCGCAGGAGCGGAGGGGAAATCCGCTTAAGCGAGTCCGCAGAAGCGGACCACTGATCGCAGAAGCGGGAAGTCTCGCAGGAGCGGTTGTCCAATCGCGGAAGCGGACGCGCGGAAGCGGTCCTTTTCTCGCAGAAGCGGATTGGGCCAGCCAGGCCTAGGCTTCGCAAAAGCGACAAAATGTCGCGGAAGCGGATCCGCGGAAGCGGAATTTTGTCCGCAGAAGCGGAAATCGCAGAGAGTTAATTATATCGGAAGTTAGAAATTTCAGAAACATTTCCAAACTTTGAGGGCTCGGCTTAAGGGGCGATTTGGGCGATTTTGAAGGGAGATTCAAGGGGTTTCTTCAGGTAATCAATTATGGACTCCAATTATGATTGTTGTTGATAATATTATGCAAGTTTTTCATGAAAATGGAGGAATTTTGGGTAATTAATGGGGGTTTTCACCCTAGACCAAAACCTTTAGAAAATCAAGGTTTTGAGTGGGCAAATGGAGTCCGAATTTGATAAACTTTATATGCTTAGACTCGTATTGAGACAAGGGTTCCGAATATATAACTTTCGTGATTTTCCGATAAGCGTACCGAAAGTCGGGTTTTGGCAACTTGTGGGTTTTGGTGAATTTTTAGTTAATTTGATTGGGTAATGCCCAATTGGCCTATTTTGATGTGATTCTATTGAATTTTATCAGATTTTACACTTGTGGAGGCCGACATTCGTGGCAAGAGGGTTATTACTTAGCAGTTTTGTACCGGAATTGAGGTAAGTGGCTTGTCTAACTTCGTGTGGGGGAACTTCCACCCCTAGGATATTATTGTGATACTTTAAATGCCTTGTACGCGAGGTGACGGGCGTGTACATGCGCTGGTTGTTGAACACATACTTTACTCAAAATGTTCAATGAGTGATATTCCTGTTTTTAGTTGTTAAATTCGATATTCCTACCCGGTAGTAGTTAGAAGAGCATGATTAGATAGAATCTAACTGTCTAGTTGCTTAATTGATTTACTTGAGTTTTCTTGGAAATCGCTGGCGCTGTTCATCGGCGAAGTTATCATTAAGCATATTATACTTCTCTCTGTGTATTCCTTTACTTGCTGTGGTTATGGACTACGGGTTCGATTCCCGAGATCCTGAGATTATTGAAATGTGGACTACGGGTTCGATTCCCGAGATCCTGAGATTATTGAAATGTGGACTACGGGTTCGATTCCCGAGATCATGAGATTATTGAAATGTGGACTACGGGTTCGATTCCCGAGATCCCGAGATTATTGAAATGAGGACTACGGGTTCGATTCCCGAGATCCTGAGATTATTAAAATGAGGACTACGGGTTCGATTCCCGAGATCCTGAGTTATTGAGATATTATTGAGACATGGGCTGCGGGTTCGATTCCCGGAGACCCAGAGGTACTGAGAATGGGACTGTGGGTTCAATTCCCACGGATCCTGGATTCGTTTATTTGAGTTGGTTATTTGTTGTTAGTTTGATTGTAGACAGTTGCAGTAATCATCGTAATGTTGTTATTTCGGAAATTATTGTTATTATCTGTTAAACTGTTTATTTTGTTATCATCATATTATTATTGTTTCTCGGTAGGGCCCTGACTTTCCTCGTCACTACTCCATCGAGGTTAGGCTTGGCACTTACTGAGTACCGCCGTGGTGTACTCATGCTACTCTTCTGCACACTTTTGTTGTGCAGATCCAGGTACATCAGAGCAGGCTCGTACTAGGTGATTCCGCAGCTTTCTAGGAGACTTCGAGGTATGATCTGCTACGTCCGCGAATCCGGAGGCTTCCCATCTATTCTAGTAGTACTAGTTGACATTTTTCTTCATGTCGTTGTTAGATACTCTTTACACATAGAGCCACAGTTGTATTTCCCCTTTTAGTCTGTGTTACCGTGGGATTCCGGATCTTGGTAGTGTGTTATTCATTGTGTGATGGATGTATGTGCCAAGCGGCACGGATTACATATCTTTTATGCTATTTTCCGCCGTTTTCTTATTTAAGTATTTATAACTTGTATATTCCGCAACGTGTTAGGCTTACCTAGTCGTGGGGACCGGGTGCCATCATGACATGTTCACAATTGGTGAACTAGGGTCGTGACACCTAAAAATGTGAAAAAGACCTATATATACATAATTGAAATTATTGGACAAAAATACCCCTATGAAGGTTCCGCTGTCAGTGAAATAATAAGCGTCTCAGTTTAAGTACTTCCGCGACCGCACAAAACAAGTGAGAATCGCGTATCTTCACTTTTATGCATGGTTTGGAATGTTTTTTGCAGATATCATAAAAGTTACCGCCTCAGCGTTAGCCTCAACCGTGGCCGTGCAATTTTGACACGGACCGTGCTCCTCAGTTAGGCTCACTTTCCAGGGTCTCTTAACCTTGATAGCCGCTCTCAGCAAAAATACGACTATGGACGCGTCGGGTATTCTGCGACCGCACTTATTCATAGCGGTGAGCGGTCTCTATTGCACCCAAAACACCTATTCTGAACCTCAATTCTGCTGATATCGTAATGTGGTTGCTCCATCGGTGGATCTTCTGTGGCCGCTCTTTTTCTTCATGGTCAGCACCTTTATCTCAGCTTTGAACTTGTGCAATTTTAACCCCTTCATGAGTCGATTATGTCTCTCTTTCCTCATTTTGACCAAACCATGCAGACAAGCACAATAAGTCGATTTTCGGAAATACTTTTACATACTCTTCATCCAAAACCTAAGCAAAAGAGAGCATAAGATACGCTAAAATCCATAGTTATCCTATGTCACGACCCAAATTGTTTTCCGTAAAATATCATGACAACACCTAGTCTCCAAACTAGGTAAACCTAATAATTGCGGCATAATTGAAATAATAACATAAATAATGATTATATATATATATATATATATATATATATATTTATGCAAAATGAATAAGTACCCCCTGACCTATACCCAAATTCCCAGCTACGTACTTTTTCTTTGCGAGAATCCTATTATCCCTCTAAACTTATTTTAAATAAAATTATTTGCACTCTTAATGCTGACGTGGCAGAGAGTGTGTATTTAACTCTCCCTTGGAAGAGTAAGAAGAAAGAAAAAAATAATTTTCAGATTATTTTTATTCTTTTTTACCATTTTTCTTACTTATTTTTCCTTTTCCTTTTCCTTTTTGTTTGACCTTTTTTTTTCTTTCTTCTCCCATTTTGGCGGATATTCATTCACCAATGACTTTGTCTAACCATTTATTTTTCACACAAATAAATTAAACTCTCAAAAGTATCTATTCATAAGCAAAGAAAAATACACTCGGATTTGGAAGAAAAAATTCATCATCAGAAAATCTTCCCATGCCATATAAAAAATAATGTATTAAAATTTTAACTGAAAAAAGTTTTCTCATTTTATATTCATTTTTATTTCTTTTGCTCTTCCTCCCTATCATAAATTTCACTTTCAGGAAAATATATATAAAAATATTTGCGTGTGTGTGTGTGTATATATAAAAAAAATACACGTAGATCGGGATAAAATTTGTCGTTAGAAAAAAAATTTGCCGAAAAAATTGTATTTGTGAAATTTTGACGACCACCATTTTATTCTGCCTATCACCAAAACAAAAAGAAAGAGAATGAAGTTACCAAAAAAAATAAGAATAATGAGAAATAAAAAAAAAGATTAAAAAAGAATAAAAAAGGTACTAAAAGTACATGTGGGGACGCATGTAACTCACCACTTGCAAAGAGTTTGGTTGTCTAGTTTTAGATTGTAAATAATTTTATTTAAAATAAGTTTAGGGGTGTAATAGGATTACTATAGATAAAAAGTGTGCAGTTGAGAATCCTGATAAAGGCCATGTGGTAATAATATATATATACTGCAAACTGCTTCTTGACATGCACACTACTAAAATGCGGCCCATTTTCGGCCGAAATGTTTTGAACAAAAAAGTAATCAAAAATATCCTACAGAATCTGCCAAAATATACCGATAAATATATTTTATAATTTTTAATAATAATTACGACTGATATTCCGTCCATATCCATCGTAAATTGTAGCAAAAAATTCTGTGTAACTGTTAGCAACCAATTCGGTCGGAAACATTTAAAAAAAGTGACCGATTTGGTCGTGATATTTTATTAAAATGATGATTGACTATTTTGACCTAATTTCCGACCGAATCGGTCGGAATATATTTTAAAAACCTACCCCCGATCCCTTTCTTTTCTCTTTTCCCTCTTTTCTTTCTTCTCTCTTCTCTCTCTTACACTCAAAATCCCTCCCCCCCTCCCCCACCCAAACCAGACGCTGTCATCAACCAGCTGCACTCGTCACTGTTGTCGCCTAGCTGCAGCTCCGCCGACGACCCTCCACCGCTACGTAAGTTTTCCTCACCCTCCTTTGTTATTTTTTTAATACACTAATTTTATTCAATTGCTTTGGTTTGTAAAACTTAATTGGTGTTAGATAAGTAAATATATAACTATTACTAGTAGCTAAATTAAAGTTATATGTTGGTAATTTAGAGTTATATGTTAAAGTTATATGTTGGTAATCTAGGTTATATGTTAAAGTTATATGTTGGTAATTTAGAGTCATATGTTGCTAAATTAAATTATATATTAAAGTTTTATGTTGGCGAATTACATACTTATTTTTGAATAACATTACCAAGTTGATGATAATTTTACTAAATAATTTTGCTAACTAATTTGTAAAGTTGTTACATATATAGCAATTAATCTCATTTGATTATTGGAGATGGTACTAATTTTAAGAGAAAAAATTATGAAGAATGTACTATAACTCTTAGTGCTAGTGGACTACTTTTGACAATATGTGTTACTCCTAACTTTTTAAATATCATTTGACTTTCATGAATTTAAGCATAATTTAAATCTATTATCATTTTCATCCATTAAATTATTAAATTGTTGTTATAGATTAGTTTATGACTTTTGACAATTATGCTCTTTATATTTTATTTGAATTCTTGAATTTTTAAATGTTGAAATAATTTAAATAATTGTTAATTACGACTATTTTTTTTGTTTGAGAAATAATTAGTTAATATGGATTATATGAACCTTTAAGAAGCTATTCAAATTTAATTAGTATATTCAATGACTTATATTATTTAGAATAAGGATTAATGGGAGATTTTGAGTGTTAATGTGACCACCCGACCTGTCGTCTCATGCGTTACCGCTCCGTTTCTCCCATTTTATCTTCCTTCATATTTCATTATCTGTATTTGGTGTGTTATAGTTGATTTCGATTGGTTTTGGTAGAAAATGAAACACTTAGTCTCTTTTAAGAAGGCTTAAGTTAGAAAAGTTATTCAAACATTGACTTATGAGTTAGAGGGATTGGATGTGATTTTTGGTGATTCGGTTAGCTTCGGGAGATGATTTTTAATTTAGGAGTGTGATCGGAATTGATTTTGGAGGTCGGGTGTTGAATTAGGCTTGAATTGGCGAAGTTAATATTTTTACAAATTTCGGTTGGTGGGTGAGATTTTGATTCGAGGGTCAAAATGGAATTCTGAGAGTTGTTGTAGTTTCGTTACGTGATTTTGAATATGTGAACAAAATTTTAGGTCATTTGAACGTCGTTTGGTCGGGTTTTTTTATCGAATGCGTGTTTCGAAAGTTTTTAATGAACTTACGCTTGAATCCGATGAGAATTGACGATTTTAGTATTGTTTGATGTGTTTTGATGGTTGGAGCAAGTTTCAATAAAGAATTGGATCATGTTTGTATTTTTGGTTGAGGTCCCGGGGGCCTTGGTTGAGTTTTGCATGGTCTAACGGACTAGTTTGGGTGTTGCAGAGTTGCAGATTTTGCATTTTAGATGTTGCAGGTTATTAAGACTATGCGAACGCAATAGCATGGCCGCGATCACATAGAAGTAATTAGGCAAGATGGATTTTTGTTCTCTGCGTTCACACTAGTGGGGTGTGATCGAATAGTAGGAAATGATGGCCCAGTTGAGTTGCTCTATGCATTCACATAAGATGGTCCGCGATCGCGTAGTTTTGTCCAACCGTTCATTGCGTTCACATAGGGTTGTGGTGCGTTCCCTTAGTGGGTTTTTGAGGCTGTGGAATTTTGTTTGTTGTCGTTGCAAGCCTTGGGCCGCGGTCGCATATAAGGAAAGTACTGTAGCGGATAGAAGGGTTTAAACATATCCTCCACGAGTTTAAAACATTTTTCCACCATGGTTGATCATTTTGAGAGGTTCTTGGTGGATATTAAAGAGGGAATCAAGGGGAAATCGATTGGAGGTAAGAGTTTGATCTCAATACTTATTTTTATTGTGAAATCCACCTAGCAATTCATGGAAATTAAATCTATAATTGATGAACTAGGGCTTGGGATTTTGAGATATTAAATTGGGATTTGATGAGTCATTTGAGCTCGGATTTGAGCGTTCTTGGTATGTATGAACTCGCGAGAAGATGAGTAATCCATTGATGTTAATGTTTTGATTTTTTGAGAATTGGGTCCATGGCTTGGGTTTTGCTAATTTTGAGATTTTCACTATTTTTTGATTGTTTTAGCTTGGGTATTGTCCCGTTGGCATATTATGATGTATTCGCTCTAATTTTTGATAGATTCGATGCGCATGGAGGCCGATTTGAGAGGCAAACGATCTTGAGATTTCGCCGGTTCAAGGTGAGTAATGATTGTAAATGATAGTTTGAGGGTATGAAACCCCGGATTTGCACCCCATAGTGCTGTATTGAGGTGACTTGCACGTCCGATAGCGAGCGTGGTAGAGCACCATTGGGGTTTTTTACATGGTCCATCCTGGTTGTTGATTTTACCGCATAATTGAATGAAACTTACTTGATATTATAATTAGTTGGGCTGATTGCCATATTTGGGTTTCAGACCAATTATTTGAATCCTTCGGGGATTGATATCACCATTATCGTATTATTTTTGCATATTATTTGATCTCGGTCCAAGGGTTTTAATACTATTTTGCAAACTCGGCCTTCTAAGATTTGAAAACTTACATTATATTTTATTGACTTCGAGATGAGAGCAATTATTTTAACATTGCTCGAGTGGCTTATGTGTATTTTTGGACTAAGCATGGATCAGAATCCACACCGTAGTAGTGTTACATGTGCATATCTTTACTGAGCATGGATCGGACTGCCGCAGCGGTGTTATATTAATATTGAGGTCGAGAGACTATTTGATTCCACGAGATAGCTTGATATTGCGCTTGGGCTGTAGGAGCTCCTTCGGAGTCAGTACACACACACAGTGAGCGTCGTCAACATTAAATGGATCAGGATGCACGCCGCAGCGGGTACCGGAGCCTACCGTCATATGCATTGCATTTCACTCATGCATTTGTTCCTAGTTGTATTACTTGTCATTACATTCCTGCACTCTCATTTCATTGGCTTCCATGCTACTTCTTGCACTAATTACCTGATACCCAGATGTTATTTGTTAGCAACTACTATGCCTGAGGGGCTGACTTTTGTATTGTCTTGCACTACATGTTTCACATTCAATTACTTAACTGTTGGAGAAAGATATTTTCAAAAGAGGTTTTAAACTGCGCCCAGATATTTCTAAAGATTTCACGCTTTCACTGTTTTCTCAAAGGGTTAAAATGTCCTATATATAGCATGGTGGATTACTTTACATGATTTCTTGCTGCTCAATTATTATTTACTTTTATTACTCAATGAGTTGGAGTACTCACTTTACTCCTTACACCTCGCGTGCATATCCAAGTATTTGTTTCCCCGGTAGCAGGTGTGACCACGTGATGTTTTTCCCTATATGAATTACTCCCACAATGTCAAAAAAAATAATTTCTTTTCATTATTTTAATTTTGTTGATTTTTGTAGCATTTTCGGTTAATTGCTTGCATGTGTGTGTGCATTTTCAATTCATAAAGAATACAAAAAATATTGCATGAGCATATAAGATTTAATTCTATATATTTTTAGAATAATTTGTAATTAGGCTTTCAAAAAAAATTAAAAATATGAATAAGTAATAAAGAAACTGCGATTTGCTCTGTTTGATTTTAATTTTAATTTTAGGTTTGTTAATTTCTTTTAAATTGATATTAGACTAATTATAGTTTAATTAGGTGGTTTGAATTAATCATGAGGTTTTAATTTTTGATTTTATAATTAAAAAAAATAAAGAGAAAAAGAGAAGAATAAATAAAAGAAGAAGTGCAAAATCAGGCCATCCATTTTTGGCCGAGTATTCAAATCACCTCGCCAGCCCAAATATCCCCCAAATCCTCTCAAAATATAGCCCAAAATTACATTGATCCGGTCCAGCCCTCCAAACAACAAAACGACATAGTTTTATCACCTATTAATCATGACTGTTGGATCTCATCAATCCAAGGGTCCGGAACAAACGATGATTAAAGGTATAAAACTATCAGATGCCCCTACCCCCAAGCCGTCTCTCTCTCATGCTTCACTCATTAGAGATAGTTTCACTGTCCACCGCCCTAGACCGCCGCCGAAAATTGCCTTACAGCGGCGGCCAGTCACCAAATGCCCCAAATTTTACACCATAGGTTCCTCTCACCCTCCACATTCCAACCCTCCAATCTATTTCCATCGAATCCCAGCCAATCTCCTCGAGTAAACCAAACCCTAGACGCCGCCTCCGCTGCCCATGACGCAGCCACCTCCAAACCACCTCAAAACAACACCCCATAACCCCCGTCTCTCCCTCAGTCCAAATCCCTACTTAGTCTCCTTCAAACATCCCCATAACTCATTGAATTTCAAATCATAGAAGTTTTAGAACCCTAGAAGCCAGATTTGCTCTTGTTTTTTTCAATTTCCTTAGCTCAGGGTTTGATTTGATGCACGAAATAATGTGCTCGTTTGTTCTTGATGAAGAACAAACGTTCATATCATTCCAGGGCTCGAACTGAAATCCAGCTTTGTTCAACCTGGCATAATGTAAGTCTTTCTTTTCTTTGTTATAAAATTAGTTTAGGCCTAACTTCTTTTAATAGTTCACAATCAGTGCTTTAAGTTTGTTTTGTATTCAGTCTTTGGTTGCTTTTCTGTCAATTGAAGATTATTAATTTTATTAGATTCATGTTTAATCGATATTTGCTATAGGTAGCATTTAACTATGATTTTAATAGTTAATTCAAGATTAAGATATGTTGGTTTAATTTGGTTAATTAAAGAGTTGTTTGGTTATAGCTGAATAGGATAGAATCGTTTTTAAACCATGGTCAATTCTTGGTCAGTTATTAGGGTAAGAGGGGGGCTGGTTTAACTTGGTAATAAATATATTTCAAAAGGGTAATTTAGGGTTTTGAAAATATCAGAATACTCTAGAAGTAGGGGCAAATGGCCTCATTTGGTTAGTACAGAGTATTGAAACCAAAATATACAAAAGGAGGGCTATTCACGAGCTGGATTTGTCAAGTATTCAAGTTTGAGCTCATTTTTGGTTGAAGTTTGGTGCTGCACTTTTGTTGATATTGTTTGAATTTAGAAATTGGTTCTAAGTGGCCTTTCCCTACTCATTCTGGGCTTATATTGCTGCTGATACTTATCTTGTTGCTGACAACACTACTGATCCCCTTTCATTTTATTGTGATTTGTTTTCTAGGTACTCACTTCTATTTTCACCTAATGTAAAGCTTGGAAGCAAAATGAATCTATGGAATTTTGAATGTTGGTGTTGTCTCATTTAGCTGGTTTATTCATTTCTATTAAACTTAGATAGCTTTGTTTATTATTCTCTACCCCTGAATATGTGACTAAGGGACTGGTATTTTGAATATCGTAGATTACGTAATAGTTTGGATGTTTATTTAGAAATATATCCAGTTGGAATGCATGTCGTATGCTTTAAGGTTAAACTTTGGTTGAATATGGCTCAATAATGATCTTGTGGATTTGGTGAATGTGTACTGGTAAAGGTTCTCCAAATTTGTTAAGTCATAGAATCGAACCTTGTATATAGGATTTGCACAATGAGTTTGTAAATTATTGCACATTCATTTTCCTAAAGCTTGGTAGTAATATAATTGTCTACTCTTAATCATTCTAAATGAATTCACAACGCGAAGTGATTGTATGGTTAATATGTTTTACAAGCATTGATTTATGTGATTTAATTAGTCGTTGTGTGAAGTTGGTTATATTTAAATATCTTGTAGTTAATTCCAATTAGTGTTTTAGTGTTCAATAGAAGTAAATTTAATTAGGTGATTATACAAGGTTAAACTTACAGGGATATAGGCCCTTTGGGCTAATAAGCAATGAACATGCTTGATTGCCCCCGTTTGTGAGCGTGTATACACTCAAGCATAAAGTTAGAGGTTACGTCGCAACTCTTGGGTCATAGGCCCATTTGATTTGGGAATTGTCATTTGGTGAACCTTGGGTTGATAGTATAGATTGTCTTTTGAAAGATAAAATTTGCTTGCAGTGAACATGCATGGACTATGAAAAAATTAGCATAAAAGCTAGTCCAAGAGTTGGGTTTTTTGAAAAGATTTTTTCCTATCTATACAATATATGAAACTTTATTTCAAAAAATGTGCATAGTATCTAAATTACCCGCTCGGTCCATATTTTTTCTACAATTTTTGTACCATTTGTTTAATAAATGATTAATTGAGCAGAATCTTCCATAATTAACGCGCTAAAAATAAGGAGAGAATCTTGGAATTAATTGATTCAAAATTAACGCGCTAAAAATAAGGAGAGAATCTTGGGATTAATTGATTCTATATTAATTGATAAATTTTTGATATTATCTACAAATTTACTACATATATCTACAATTTGACTACAATTTCTTTATTTGGTGCAGGAAAAAATATTTTAATATATAGTGTCTCTAGATTGTAGATAAATTGTAGACAAATTGTAGTTTACTTATAGTTTGTAGTTAATTTGTAGATATATTGTAGATAAAATGTAGATATATCGTAGATACTGTATTGTCCCGAACTTCGTCTAAGGTATTGTCATGGAGTTTTACCTTTTTATGTTCGAAATCTCATAACTACGCCAGTGATTTTAATTATTGGCTATTTTTTAATAACATTTTAATGTATGAATTTTTCAATCTGGGTTTTCCGGCGTGCAAGGTTGCTGGATACGACATAGAAGGTGGCGGCAGTAGGGTTGGAGAAACTAGCGGGGGCTGGCTGTCGTTTCTGGACGACGGGCTGTGTGTCGCTGGTGGTTGACATGGTTGGAGCTTGGGGTGACGGCATGAGGAGGAAGACGATGACAGCCATGGTCGCTGGTGGATTACGCCGGTGATTTCGGCCTTATATAGGGTTCTGCATTCATCCCTAAGGCATCGCTTTTTAAGCTGCCAAAGAGTCAAACTTCAGACCCGAGTATTATTTATAATTCACCAAGTATGAGAAGCATCAATTGAAAAATGCAGAGGTTAAAGGAATCAAAGTAAATAAGAGCAAGCATTCAGAGTGAATTAAATAAGGAGTGAAGCAGAATCTCACGCCATGGCTGGGGAGCTGGCCATAATGGTTGCCTTTAATTAAGGAGTATAAAATGCCTATTAATTAGACCCTTAATTAAGTATGGTATAGAATTGGTAATTTGGTATACGAGTTTGTAATTAAATCAAACCTTAAACATGGAGGGTAATAAGGTTTCATATATGGTATAGCAAGGTAAAAATTTCTTTTTTTTTTGAAACACCATATTTGGATTTACATTAAAGCTGGAAGGATTTAAATCCCTTAATGTATTTGGGCCACATTTTGGCCCTTTTGCATCTCTCATTTGTTGACTACACAGCACTTTGGCTACCTCCTCACAGCTGAGCTCATGTTCGTAGCTCAATGTTAGGCAGGCCTCAAGAGTAGTTTGCTCTTCACAACTGGACTACCAGGCTGGGCCTCATTTGGAGCCTACTCGTTACATGGGTTAGGTTCATTATAATAGGCGACTTGGGAATAATTTTGCCTAGCCTGTTATAAATTCACAATATAGATACCACAAACACTAAATATACGTAGCAAGTTGTAGGGCCGTTTAAAATATGATTATGGATGTGTATACGTTCGCGTAACATGACCATAATTATAAAAATTATTTGGAGTATGCGTTCGTACAACTTCGATCGAACCTTTCTTATTAATAAAGGTGGGTTACGATCTTTTAATTAATTTTAGTTTGCACAGCTTGAGGGTTATTATTCACCATTAAATCACATATGGCCTTTGTATTAATTTCTTATGGATTAGCTACAATTGACTCATATTTCGTAGAATATCCTTTAGGACCGTCTTATAATACCATTGTAATTGTGTATACATTCGCGTCACATGACTACGGTTCCTAAAAACAAAACTGGAGCATACGTTCACACAACTTCTGCCAAACTTTTAAATAATAATTAATCGTTATTAATTGTGGACACGTTCGTGTGACATAATTTTGACGCGACAAAGGAAAAGAGTATATGTACGCGTAACTCAATTCTTTAATTAGGAATAATTCAAGTAATTAAAAGTGGTAAAAATATAATTGCACATAGGTTTTAAAAATGAGTAGTTAAACAATTTAAGCCAAATAATAATCACTAAGAAACCGTGCTAGAACCACAGAATCCGGGAATGCCTAACACCTTCTCCCGGGTTAATTGAATTCCTTATCCAGAATTTGTGGTTCGCAGACTCTTTAAAGTATAACATTCTCGATTTGGGATTTAAAATAAATCGGTGACTTGGGACACCGTAATATATTCCAAGTGCCGACTCTGAAATAAATAAATTATCCCATTTCAAATAATGTCACTTTAATTAGAAAAACTCTCTTATATACTTTCCTCTCGGGGGTATGTGTAAAAAAGGATGTGTGACAGCTCTAGCGAATCTGGTGGGGATATAGAACCTAGAACTTTTGTTCAGGGTTCAATGAATTCTATCTTGTTAATGTGATTTTTACTTTGCTTATTTATTATTGATATTATTGTATTATTGTGAATCTTTGTGCGAAAATGCTATTTGTTTACCACATTTCTATTGATGAATTGAATATAGTTGTCTTTATACGTCACCCCATCTTAGTCTTCTGAAAATGGTGCATAAGTTCGTGTAGCCCGCTTTTTCTGTAGAGATTATACAAAATAGAGCAAGGCTAGGCAAAAGATAAGGCCAGGCAGACTTTAGTGCTACGGTACGTCACCCCCTCATCGGCCTCAGTTGTCCGCTCGAGTACCCCAAGTCTAGACCAAAACCCCAGGTTTTTAAACTTAGAATAACGCAATCTCATGTCGGATCCCTAGTAGGAACGATTATTTAAATCATGTGCATTTGACTTAGGGGCTCAACACAGGGGATGAGCCCGTCCAGGATAGGTGTACCCCTAATATAGACCATCCTGAAGCATCCTACGTGCTATGTGAATATTCATTTGCTTTGGCTTGCATGTTGACCGTTAAATAAAGAAAAAAACCAAGATTGAGGATAGAAAATTTACTCGGTTTCTAAAAAAATCCCAATATTTAAAAATATCCCAAAACTACTTGATTTTTGAAAAAAATAATTGTATTTCCAGAAAAGTGAGTCAAATCACATATTTTTGTGTCAAAACTTCTCGAACTACGCAGGTCTGATTCTCAACGGATGTGGGGTACGTAGGTAACCCACATAAGGTTCGGCCTCATTTTTTTAAAAAATAATAAAATCTAAGGACTTTGGTCAAAACAATAAAGCCGACCCATCTTCGGTGTGTTTTAAGTCGTTTCCTACTAAAATAGCCTTAGATTACACCAATTGTCAAAAGGCCATTTTCGGGAGAAACAGGGAAGTTTGTTCAAAAGGTGTAATTTTCTTTAAAATACTTACCCCGGGCCTCAAAATTCATTTGGAATTATTAATGGGCCACGTTTGCAAATACGACTATTTTACTACCATAGCAAGAAAAGGGGGTCCTTTTTTTCCCCATTAATTTTTGAAAAAAATTGTTTTGCTAAAAGAGTCCACAAGAGTCAATCCTAATCCTAATCCTTGACAGGTACAAATGAATACCGTTCAAGAATCACCGCAAACTGTCATAGAAAGGGCTCGGATATAGCTTCGCATGTGGTGGGGTGATTTAGATGAAGATGGTCAAGATTGGGTGAAAAAACAATTGGGTCCTTTGATAGATATCATGCACGTCAAGCCGCGAGAGGATTTGATTAAGGCCTTGGTAACCTTCTAGGATCCTGTTCACAATGTGTTCCATTATTAGGACTTTAAGCTAACACCCACACTACAAGAAATTGCTGGGTACATTGACTTTGGGCAAGAGTTAAGAAAGCAGCACCTCATATTCCCCAGGGCTCCTGCGGTGAACAAATTCTTCGACCTCTTGAAAATTAGCAAACAAATGACCAACGAACGTGCATGCAAAGGGAGTTGTGCATTCTATTTCTTCTATTTCAGATTTGAACACTCGTCTGGGCTTGAAACACATGAGAAGGGTTTGAATTAAAAACAAGACAAGAGCCTATGGGAAATTCATCGATGATTTACTTTTATCGTGGAATTTCTGAAAATCATGGTGTCTTTGAATTCTGGGGGTACTGATAATGGGCTAAATTGTATAATATAGCCTATATATATGCTCTAAATTAAGAAGGATTTACTGTCATACAAGTATAATTAATGTTAACGTTAGCTCTAATTGTGATTTTAATGTCTCACAGGAGTTAATTAAGCAATTGAGAGTTTATGATGGCAATCAAGTGGAAATTTGAGCAAAAAGATCATAAGAGCAGAACCCCCACTAGCGCGGGCATTAGTGCGCCCGCGCTAGTTCAGTTCCGGAATTTAATCATTGAGTGACTATTTTGTCAAATTGGGTGGAATCCACTAAGGAATAAAAGAAGAAAAATTTGCATAATGGGATAGATCAGATTTTGGAATGAATTAAGAGGAAAAATACTATTGAAGAAGAGAGAAGACTCCCATTGAAGACTCTTGAAGCTAAGGAGGAGGAAGAATGATTCTACCTTGAAGCAACAATCAAAAGAGTTTTCTTCAAACTTTCTTTTACTTACTTGTTCATCTTGTGTTTGAGATTATGATTGTTGACTTTTATATGAATATGAGTGGCTAAAACATCTATTATTCTGGGGTTGTGATGTAGCCATAATTATTGTGGTTTGAAACTAACTTGATCTTGATTATAATTCATTCGTATATGGTTGTTTCTTTAATTCTATGTTTAATTGCTTAATTGTTTGGCCAATAGTAAAGTCCTATTTACTATCTATGCTATGCTTGGAAAATTCATGTCTAGATTAGAGAAGAATTAAAGAGAGAAATATCTTAACCCTCAAGGGGAGCGGATTTGTTGTTAGGATAGGAATATATCTAATCACCTTGCTTAATTAAATGTCGTGATTTTACTGCATTTTTATTAGATTGATTTCATAGGAATATAGATGTTGATCTATTAAAGATAGGTGATTAGTACTTCGGAAAAGGGCTATGAGAGCATTTATCGACTAATTAACAACCATGAGTGAATTGTATGAAGGAGATAGTTAGTTTGAACACATTACATTTGGTGAAAAATCACAACCCTGGAACATTTGACTCTATTAATTACACACAACAATCAACTTGATACTTGATAATTTAGTTGTTATTTAAGAGTATAATTAGCATAATTAAAGATCTTGAATTCGAATTTGGCTTGACGAAATGACAATATTGACGCATTAGTGGGTAGTTTATATAAGTTTCTGTGGGTTCGACACTCGACTTATCACTTTATTACTTGTACGACCACGTATACTTGCGTGTGTGTTTGGGAGCAACAAATTTTGGCGCCGTTGTCGGGGAAGCTTAATATTAACTACTTGCTAGTTTATCTTTTAATTGTTTAATTCATTAAATCTAAGGCAATTGTTTTGTTGCTGTCAGCTCAGGGACTTTGATTGAATGCGTAGGGTTCGAAGCCAGGACCCACTTCAAGGATTTGATCCAGAACCTGAGAGAACATTTCATAGGAGGTTGTGGGATGCAAGGGATACGAATAATATCCAGGCATTTATTCAATTTCCCTTGGACATGGCAGAAGAGCAACCCATGGCTGTTCAGGAGGTAGCGATGCCAAGAATTGCTAATGTCACCTCCAGTATAGTGAAACCAAGGATCACTGGGCATTTTGAACTGAAACAGAGTATGATTCAGTTGCTTCATGCAAATGGGCAATTTATGGGTCTTCCACACGAGGATCCACAGCAGCATATTCTGAACTTCTTGGAGATTAGTGGCTAAAGTCAGAACCAGCTATTTCCATTACATCATGGAATGATTTGGCAAGAAAAGTTTTGGCAAGGTTCTTTCCTTCAGGCAAAACTGTAGAGATTCGAAGTGAAATAGTTGCCTTCAAACCGAAAGCGGGTGAATCTTTATATTCAGCTTGGGAGAGGTTCAAGGGGTTACTCAGAGACTGTCCTCATCATAATCAGACGAATGAAGTATTAGCTCACACTTTCATAGAAGGGCTAAATTCTGAAACAAAAATTGTGGTAGATGCTGCAGCAGGAGGTCAGGTGTTGGAGAAATTTTTTGACGAGATATATGCATTGTTGAACAAATTTTCCAAGAGTAATCCAGACTAGCAGAGAGAGAATAGCAGACATACAGTACAAAAATCAGCATGTGTTCTTGAGTTAGATATCATCTCGGCATTATCAGCACAGATTTCTGCCCTGACAAATCAAGTAAGCCAAATGAACTTGGGTATCAACAAGCAGCTGGTACAACAGGTTCAAACATTTTGTGAAATATGTGGAGAAGGTCACACAAGCAAAATGTGTCCAGCTAATCCTGAATCTGTATGTTTCGTTGGTAATGCAAATAGGGGTCAACCAAATCAATATGGGAACACATACAATCCTAATTGGAGGAACCACCCAAATATCTCATAGGGTGGAAACCAGGGCCCTCAAAATCAATATAGGCCTCAAGCACCTCAACAACAGTATAAGCTGTCACACCTCCCTTTTTACTATCCTTTTAAATGTTTAATTCCCGATTAAGAGAATAGGGTATACCTTAATGTTTCAAATACCCCCGGGAGGATATAATAACAACGAGGAAGGAGTGTTTCCAAATAAAGGACAATCGGTTTGGGATTTTATTTAATTTTCCAGAGTCTCCACTTGGGAAGATAATGGTGTCCCAAGGCACCGGTTAATCCCGAATCCGAGGAAATTGACTCTGTATTACTGTCCACAAAACTAGAAACCTGGATAAGGAATTTTGTTAACCCAGGAGAAGGTGTTAGGCACTCCTGGATTCCGTGGTCCACGGTCGCTGAACTGTTATTCTCGGTTTTTGTGAATTATTATATGCCTTTTAACAATGTGTACATATTTCAAGCTTTAATATTTTACGAATTACGACATTGCAAAAACGTATTTCGAGTGACATCGCAACCAGTAATCCTGTGACCTTTAATGCATTTCGATCGCCGGGATTTACGATTTGAGTCACACCAAATGTGCACTCGTATTAAGGAAAGTACATTTATTAAATTGCGCCTAAATCGTCTAACGGCTTTTTAATCTTTGGGAAAGGTTGTGGAATTTGCTATCAATCTTCCCGAGTCTATATATATAATTATTTGTTTATATAGGGGCCCCGCTATTCCGTTTTTTATGCGAGGCTCATCCCACTCAGTTTTAATAGGCTGATCCTATATGTATAACTACATTCTCTATCATTTGGTTTTTCCTTAGTCAATTTAGTTTTTAGAATACACGTCAACGCCTTGTTCTTTTGTGTTACAGGGCCTAGACCTTCCGAGCTCATATTTAATGAGCTAATTTACATGACTGGTTCTCAAAACCCAGCACACTCGAATGTCATCTCTCAGAAACCCAATTTCGCAACTGTCCAGATCCAGGCCTTCGCCATTAATTAGGCCCAGATCAAATGAAATTTAAAAAGGAAACAGAAACTAGAATTCATCATATACACAAATACCCAAAACCAATAGAGGACAGATTCAAATTATGTTTATTTAATGAATGATGCAATATTACAAAATTACAATGACTGCTCATACTCCAACTATCCAATATGAATGAAGTCTAATTAACATACTGTTTTTCTTTATATTTCAATAACTAATTTAAACTACTGAATCAAGTTATTTATTAGCTAAAATGACAAAACATTATTTAACTATGTAAGACAGGATCAATACTAAGTGATTCACTGAATTGTAACTCATTGTAACTTTTAAGATAGAAAATTAACTACATTTAATCACTAATTTAATTGTGTAACACATCCGATTAACCAATGATTATTAACTTCATGTTTAGCTACTAGTTTTACCTTAGATTATTTCGACTGCTACTAATCTATTTAAATCAGACTAACAGATATCTAATTAAACTAATTAACACATACTAATATTGTTATGAATCTACCAGTCAACTTCTGATTTAAACTAACTTTGCATGCTAGTGTTGTTAAATTACCTGTTCATTTTCAGATTCATTTTGATTCTTGATTTTAGTTATTACGCTATATGTTATCTTAGGTGATTACGACTACCACTACTCTATATCTACTGTCTATACTATTACATTATTTTTATCGTGTGTTCATGCTTCATAGAGTTATTTATACAACATTCCCTATTGAATTACAGATTGAGCTACTTATATATAAATGTAAAAACAACAACAATTAACAGAGAAAAACTTTCAAAATCTTGAATCAAGCTTTCATTCATCAATTGACTTCGATTACACTTGCTTGAATAGAGAATGTGTACCTGATTCAGCAAAATACCAATGAGTTCTAAGGGGAATAAACATGAACAACAGTTAAACCACAACAGGCAATGCAACAGCAATAGAAGTGAGTTTCAGCAGTCAATTGAATCCCAAAGAAGCAATGCAGTAAATACTTAGCAAAATAAACAATAGAGAACCACGAAACAGCAGGAAACCCTCTACAGCTTTAAGAATAGGCTTTAATTAGAAAACCCAGGCAGTTTTTACTCTATAATTCTATGTATGTATTTCCCTGAATTTTGATTCCCAAAATCCAGCCTCCAATCAGGCTCAAATAGGGTCTATTTATAGGTGAGACATGGTAAAAATTTTTGGGGGAAAAGCTGGAAAGTAAATTCTAGTTCCCTCCCCTGAGTTTTACCAATTGTTACACTTTGATCCCACTTTCTGTTATGAATTGCCTTCCACCATGTGCTAGAAGGTTCTATTTGATTGCTTTTTGGGTCTTTTACTAGTGTGTCCCTACTTGTTAAAGTTATTTACTAAGTTGCCTTTTATTTAGGTCCATTGTGCCCTTAGTTTTGTGCAATATTGCATAAATCATAGGCCTAAATGTCTTTAATGTCCCCATAGGCGCTATTAAATCCACAATTATGCCATTTTCTATTCCCTATATGCCCTTAAAGGCATTTATTATTTACCCGACCTATCCAGGTTAGGGTTATGCTGTCTTTAGCTACAATTTAACTTTTGGCCACTTCTAATGAGTCTTTTAAGACTTGGCCAGATCTGAACCTCAACTTATTTCAATTTTAGCCCTTTTTTGCTTCATTTTGTTTCATTTTCTGTTATTAAAGCCAATTTGCAGGACTTGCCTGCTTAATTAATTAAAGCTATCTTATTTAAGCCTAGCCAGTCCAATGTTTGGACTTGGCTTTGCAATCTTAGCCAATTAGTGAACACATGCCAATTGAGACTTTGCAAGTCTAACCAATTAGTGAACACATGCCAATTGAGACTTTGCAAGTCTAGCCAATTTCAGACTTAAGTCAATTTATTACAGACTTAGCCCACTTGGAACTTAGCGAGTGATTTCAGAATTAGAGAATTATCAGAGATGGTCAGTTACAAGACTGACCACTCTTTATTACTTAATTAATTATAACCTCTTTTTCTGTTGTTTTCAATTTTAGCCACTTTTAACTACTTAAAGCATGTTTTTAGATTTAATCACTTTTCAAATTACTACACTATTGCAGCTATAACCAATGTCACCTAAGCACATTAGGTATTAACAGTAATCAACTAACACAAAATCATTGCAAACATAGTCCTTTTCACATCAAATTGCATACATGGCAATGAAATCAAAATTACTTGTCATTTAACCAAAACTCACAGAAGAGATTGAATATTGTTGAATTTCAATCAAAAGAGTTATAATCCAGATTCCAAACACAGTATATCAATTGAATATAAAGCATGCATAGTCATAACTTTTCTCATGTCAACAAGACTACTAAAACCCTAATCATGCTCGATGTATTTGACTAAGCATAGATAGGCAAAAATTTATCAAAGAAGCTTTAAAGAAGACATGATCTAAACAGAGAAACATAACTAAACAGCGATTTTCAGAAGATAAGACTAATCTAAACATGCAGTTACTTAAACGACTAACAAAGCAAAAGAATCTAACAGAAAGTATACTAAAAACATGAAGATGATGAAGAAGTAAACAAAGAAGACAAAGAATCACAGAAAAATGTAAAAGCAGACAAAAGAGAGGAGGGGAACTTAGTTTTCAGGATCTGTCTCCCGTGCTATCCCTTTTTCTTATTATTTTCTTTTTCTTTTCTTTCAGGCTTCAAGTCAAAGCCTTTTCCAGTTTTCTTTTCTTTCCCTTTTTTTTGGTTTTCTTTTTCAGACTTCAAGACGAAGTCTTTTTATTGTTTCAGTGGTAGGAATAGGTTTGGGGTGTAAAGAGAGAAGGGTTTGTTCAAGGTTAGTTTTTTAGGTTGGCCGGAGTTAGGGTTCCAGTGACCTATTTTTGGATATTCGAACATTTTGGGGGATATACGAAGGAAACCAGGTACGGGGGGTTATAGATCAGGTAATGAGGATCATATGGTGTTAATTTGGGAGGGGTTTGCATAGTTTTGGTCACCGGAGAGAAACTCCGATAACCGAAATTTCAAGAAAGGAGAGGTTTTCTAGGGTTTCTTGGGTTTTGAGGGTGTTCTATGGTGAAGAAGAAGGACATGAAGGTTTTGGGGCTGGGGTTGGCCGGAGACCGCCATGGGAGACGGCCAGTCTCCATGGCCGGCGGTTAGAAGAAGGGAGAAGAAGAAGACGAAGTGAGGCGGCTAGGGTTTGGAAGTTAGAGAATGGCCGGTCTCTGAAGAGACCGGACCCTTATATACTTGGGGAGTTTGATAAACTCCTGGCCGTTAGATCAAGTGAGATCGATGGCCAGGATTAACTCCCCTCAAAATGGCGTAGTTTGAATTAAATGAGAGATTAGCTCTCGTCCGTTAGATTTAGTGTGACGGACGGTTGGGATTTGATCTCAGGGTTTGATTAATTAATTGGTTCTTATCAAAGTCTCAGCCGTTGGTTTAGTGTGATGGACGACTGAGATCATTTTATTTCAAACTGGTTTGGATCGGATCTCTCAGAATGCTTTGGGCCAGTGCATTTGGGCTGGCATTTGGCCCAGTTCTCTTATTTTTATATTTTTCTTTGTATTTTAATTATTTTTGTGGTATTTTCTTTTGTGTTTCATTTCTTTATTTTTCTATTATTTTCAATTATTCAATTTCCTACTTCCTCTAATTTTTTGATATTTTTTGACATTTTTTTACTATTCTTCCCTAATTTTCGTTATTATTGCCTCCTTTTTTTGTTAATTTTCCTTTTAACCTCTTAAATTGAAATACTTGTATTTAACCTATTTTTTTAATTTTCTAATTTTAATTTCTAATTGTTTGCACACACAAATGCATCTAATTTCAATCAAAGCATATAATTTCACACAAAAGTATTATTTATTTTAATTTTGGAATTTATTGCTTAGGGCAAAAATCACGTGCTCACAGCTGCCCCTCTTTGCTCGGGAACACGAAGAGTTTCAGTGCAAAGACAAGTGAGCAGTAATGAGGGATTTTTGTCCACTGGCATATTCCGTGAGAAGTATTTTTTAAACCCTTTTGACCGCACCCTGCCTCAGAGGTTGCCTACATATTCTGGGCTAAACATGAATCAGGTCAGTGCAGTTCGGGAAGGTCTGGTAGTTTAAAACTACCAAGACTTTGCTGTTGCATTGACACTGTTATGACTACTGACTTAGTCCTTATTACACCAGGGGAAAAAAGTGCAAATGAAGAAGCTACTCTAAGCTATAATGCTACGAGTTACAATTGTTCCTATCTACTTCTTGTCTTCTTATTCTTCCTTGTCTCTTTTCCTTGATTTTCTGTGCGGCTATCCTTATTTTGTGTTGATTTTCTTTTTCTTGCTTCTCTTTTTTGATTTTCGATGATACTCCTTGCCTTCAAATTGATACCTGCTCAAAACAAAACAAAACAACAAAACTTTTACTTCTGCCCCAGTGTGGGATTTTCATGTTACGGTGTTACTCATGTTAGCTAACACAAACCAAAATTGCATAAATTAAAAATTGCGGAAATGTATTCTCTTGTTATACAAGTGGGCACCTGAACAAACATTAAAATTGCAGAAATGTATTACCTTGTTATACAGGTGGGCACCTGAACAAAAATTAAAATTGCAGAAATGTATTCCCTTGTTATACAGGTGGGTGCCTAAACAAAATTAAAATTGCAGAAAATGTATTCCCTTGTTATACAGGTGGGTGCCTGAACAGAAATTAAAATTGCAGAAATGTATT